>JAKUCM010009773.1:0-21162 GCA_023374145.1 Lepidium sativum | reverse complement strand
GAGAGAGAGAGATCAATCCCTCCACCTGCGATAATATATCTACTGTGAGATTTTCTTCTATCAAGATCAGTTACAAAATTTCAATCACAATACCCACATACATCTAATTCTTTCCTTTACTGTATATGAGATTCAAGTCTTGAGATCCTTATATGTACCTAAGAAAACACTTAACTGCTACCCAGTGAACTAATCATGGTTTGCTCATAAGTGTACTTATGAGACCTATACACAATGTTAACTTTGGCAGAGAACTAGTCATTGCATACATTATTCTACCAACACCACATGAATATAGATAGCTTTTGGGAAAATGGTCAATTTCTTAATCAACTGTAGGAGAGGTCTTCAATCTTTATTTATTTAGTGATTAAAATTTTTAAAAACATACATAAACTTCCAAATTGTGGCGAACTTTTCTTTTAAGTTCTTACCAAGAAATTGATATGGACTTTGTGAGCGATAAGGTGGATATAAATTGACTTAAGCCTCTGGTTTTTGACAGAAAATTTGAAATTCTATAAGGAAAAGAAAGTTAAATTGGGTTTGAATATGGCCGTCTGATTGGGTATTGTTGTTCATACTTAAGTCTTACGCAGGAGATACTCTTATTGAGTATATATGTATGATTACGAGATGTGTAATATAGCCACACCTCTATTTGAAATTTCTTGAAGAAAAAATCTCTTTATTGCCATGTGTTTTGTTCTTTTATGGTAGACATTTTTCTTAGACAAACAAATGACGGACTGAGCGCCACACCATATTTTAGCAACGTCCAGCTAGAAAAACAAAAATTATTAAGTAACCCATTGATCCTGACTGGTTCCTTTACAGCTTCTGTAGGTGCAACATACGTAGCTTTTGTGATAGATGGAGCCACAGTTTGTTGGAAGCATTGTTTCCATGTAGTAGCAATCCCTCCACCTGCGATAATATATCTACTGTGAGATTTTCTTCTATCAAGATCAGTTACAAAATTTCAATCACAATACCCACATATATCTAATTCTTTCCTTTACTCTATACGAGATTCAAGTCTTGAGATCCTTATATGTACCTAAGCAACCACTTAACTGCTACCCAGTGAACTAATCATGGTTTGCTCATAAGTGCTATTATGAGACCTATACACAATGTTAACTTTGGCAGAGAACTAGTCATTGCATACATTATTCTACCAACACCACATGAATATGGATACTCTAGGAGAGGTCTTCAATCTTTATTTATTTAGTGATTAAAATTTTTAAAAACATACATGAACTTCCAAATTGTGGCGAACTTCTCTTTTTGGTTCTTACCAAGAAATTGATATGGACTTTGTGAACGATAAGGTGGAAATAAATTCACTTAAGCCTCTGGTTATTGACAGAAAAGTTGAAATTCAAGAAGGAAAAGAAAGTTAAGATTGGGTTTGAATACGGCCCTCTGATTGGGTATTGTTGTTTATACTTCAGTCTTACGCATGAGATATTCTTATAGAGTATATCTGCAGAATTATGAGATGTGTAATACATCCGCACCTCTATTTGAAATTTCTTTAAGAAAAAAACTCTTTATTGCCATGTGTTTGTTCTTTTATGGTAGACATTGTTTTTAGACAAACAAATGACGGACTGAGCGCCACACCATATTTTAGCAACGTCCAGCTAGAAAAACAAAAATTATTAAGTAACCCATTGATCCTGACTGGTTCCTTTACAGCTTCTGTAGGTGCAACATACGTAGCTTTAGTGATAGATGGAGCCACAGTTTGTTGGAAGCATTGTTTCCATGTAGTATCAATCCCTCCACCTGCGATAATATATCTACTGTGAGATTTTCTTCTATCAAGATCAGTTACAAAATTTCAATCACAATACCCACATACATCTAATTCTTTCCTTTACTGTATATGAGATTCAAGTCTTGAGATCCTTATATGTACCTAAGAAAACACTTAACTGCTACCCAGTGAACTAATCATGGTTTGCTCATAAGTGTACTTATGAGACCTATACACAATGTTAACTTTGGCAGAGAACTAGTCATTGCATACATTATTCTACCAACACCACATGAATATAGATAGCTTTTGGGAAAATGGTCAATTTCTTAATCAACTGTAGGAGAGGTCTTCAATCTTTATTTATTTAGTGATTAAAATTTTTAAAAACATACATAAACTTCCAAATTGTGGCGAACTTTTCTTTTAAGTTCTTACCAAGAAATTGATATGGACTTTGTGAGCGATAAGGTGGATATAAATTGACTTAAGCCTCTGGTTTTTGACAGAAAATTTGAAATTCTATAAGGAAAAGAAAGTTAAATTGGGTTTGAATATGGCCGTCTGATTGGGTATTGTTGTTCATACTTAAGTCTTACGCAGGAGATACTCTTATTGAGTATATATGTAGGATTACGAGATGTGTAATATAGCCACACCTCTATTTGAAATTTCTTGAAGAAAAAATCTCTTTATTGCCATGTGTTTTGTTCTTTTATGGTAGACATTTTTCTTAGACAAACAAATGACGGACTGAGCGCCACACCATGTTTTAGCAACGTCCAGCTAGAAAAACAAAAATTATTAAGTAACCCATTGATCCTGACTGGTTCCTTTACAGCTTCTGTAGGTGCAACATACGTAGCTTTTGTGATAGATGGAGCCACAGTTTGTTGGAAGCATTGTTTCCATGTAGTAGCAATCCCTCCACCTGCGATAATATATCTACTGTGAGATTTTCTTCTATCAAGATCAGTTACAAAATTTCAATCACAATACCCACATATATCTAATTCTTTCCTTTACTCTATACGAGATTCAAGTCTTGAGATCCTTATATGTACCTAAGCAACCACTTAACTGCTACCCAGTGAACTAATCATGGTTTGCTCATAAGTGCTATTATGAGACCTATACACAATGTTAACTTTGGCAGAGAACTAGTCATTGCATACATTATTCTACCAACACCACATGAATATGGATACTCTAGGAGAGGTCTTCAATCTTTATTTATTTAGTGATTAAAATTTTTAAAAACATACATGAACTTCGAAATTGTGGCGAACTTCTCTTTTTGGTTCTTACCAAGAAATTGATATGGACTTTGTGAACGATAAGGTGGAAATAAATTCACTTAAGCCTCTGGTTATTGACAGAAAAGTTGAAATTCAAGAAGGAAAAGAAAGTTAAGATTGGGTTTGAATACGGCCCTCTGATTGGGTATTGTTGTTTATACTTCAGTCTTACGCATGAGATATTCTTATAGAGTATATCTGCAGAATTATGAGATGTGTAATACATCCGCACCTCTATTTGAAATTTCTTTAAGAAAAAAACTCTTTATTGCCATGTGTTTGTTCTTTTATGGTAGACATTGTTTTTAGACAAACAAATGACGGACTGAGCGCCACACCATATTTTAGCAACGTCCAGCTAGAAAAACAAAAATTATTAAGTAACCCATTGATCCTGACTGGTTCCTTTACAGCTTCTGTAGGTGCAACATACGTAGCTTTTGTGATAGATGGAGCCACAGTTTGTTGGAAGCATTGTTTCCATGTAGTATCAATCCCTCCACCTGCGATAATATATCTACTGTGAGATTTTCTTCTATCAAGATCAGTTACAAAATTTCAATCACAATACCCACATACATCTAATTCTTTCCTTTACTGTATATGAGATTCAAGTCTTGAGATCCTTATATGTACCTAAGAAAACACTTAACTGCTACCCAGTGAACTAATCATGGTTTGCTCATAAGTGTACTTATGAGACCTATACACAATGTTAACTTTGGCAGAGAACTAGTCATTGCATACATTATTCTACCAACACCACATGAATATAGATAGCTTTTGGGAAAATGGTCAATTTCTTAATCAACTGTAGGAGAGGTCTTCAATCTTTATTTATTTAGTGATTAAAATTTTTAAAAACATACATAAACTTCCAAATTGTGGCGAACTTTTCTTTTAAGTTCTTACCAAGAAATTGATATGGACTTTGTGAGCGATAAGGTGGATATAAATTGACTTAAGCTTCTGGTTTTTGACAGAAAATTTGAAATTCTATAAGGAAAAGAAAGTTAAATTGGGTTTGAATATGGCCGTCTGATTGGGTATTGTTGTTCATACTTAAGTCTTACGCAGGAGATACTCTTATTGAGTATATATGTAGGATTACGAGATGTGTAATATAGCCACACCTCTATTTGAAATTTCTTGAAGAAAAAATCTCTTTATTGCCATGTGTTTTGTTCTTTTATGGTAGACATTTTTCTTAGACAAACAAATGACGGACTGAGCGCCACACCATGTTTTAGCAACGTCCAGCTAGAAAAACAAAAATTATTAAGTAACCCATTGATCCTGACTGGTTCCTTTACAGCTTCTGTAGGTGCAACATACGTAGCTTTTGTGATAGATGGAGCCACAGTTTGTTGGAAGCATTGTTTCCATGTAGTAGCAATCCCTCCACCTGCGATAATATATCTACTGTGAGATTTTCTTCTATCAAGATCAGTTACAAAATTTCAATCACAATACCCACATATATCTAATTCTTTCCTTTACTCTATACGAGATTCAAGTCTTGAGATCCTTATATGTACCTAAGCAACCACTTAACTGCTACCCAGTGAACTAATCATGGTTTGCTCATAAGTGCTATTATGAGACCTATACACAATGTTAACTTTGGCAGAGAACTAGTCATTGCATACATTATTCTACCAACACCACATGAATATGGATACTCTAGGAGAGGTCTTCAATCTTTATTTATTTAGTGATTAAAATTTTTAAAAACATACATGAACTTCCAAATTGTGGCGAACTTCTCTTTTTGGTTCTTACCAAGAAATTGATATGGACTTTGTGAACGATAAGGTGGAAATAAATTCACTTAAGCCTCTGGTCATTGACAGAAAAGTTGAAATTCAAGAAGGAAAAGAAAGTTAAGATTGGGTTTGAATACGGCCCTCTGATTGGGTATTGTTGTTTATACTTCAGTCTTACGCATGAGATATTCTTATAGTGTATATCTGCAGAATTATGAGATGTGTAATACATCCACACCTCTATTTGAAATTTCTTGAAGAAAAAATCTCTTTATTGCCATGTGTTTGTTCTTTTATGGTAGACATTGTTCTTAGACAAACAAATGACGGACTGAGCGCCACACCATATTTTAGCAACGTCCTGCTAGAAAAACAAAAATTATTAAGTAACCCAATTATGCTGACACGTTCCTTTACAACTTTTGTAGGTGCAACATACGTAGCTTTTGTGATAGATGGAGCCACAGTTTGTTGGAAGCATTGTTTCCATGTAGTAGCAATCCCTCCAACTGTGATAATATATCCTCTGATAGATTTTCTCCTATCAATATCGGTTAAAAAATTTCAATCACAATACCCACATACATCTAATTCTTTCCTTTACTCTATACGAGATTCAAGTCTTGAGATCCTTATATGTACCTAAGCAACCAATTAACTGCTACCCAGTGAACTAATCATGGTTTGCTCATAAGTGTTATTATGAGACCTATACACAATGTTAACTTTGGCAGAGAACTAGTCATTGCATACATTATTCTACCAACACCACATGAATATGGATACTATAGGAGAGGTCTTCAATCTTTATTTATTTAGTGATTAAAATTTTTAAAAACATACATGAACTTCCAAATTGTGGCGAACTTCTCTTTTTGGTTCTTACCAAGAAATTGATATGGACTTTGTGAACGATAAGGTGGAAATAAATTCACTTAAGCCTCTGGTTATTGACAGAAAAGTTGAAATTCAAGAAGGAAAAGAAAGTTAAGATTGGGTTTGAATACGGCCGTCTGATTGGGTATTGTTGTTTATACTTCAGTCTTACGCATGAGATATTCTTATAGAGTATATCTGCAGAATTATGAGATGTGTAATACATCCGCACCTCTATTTGAAATTTCTTGAAGAAAAAATCTCTTTATTGCCATGTGTTTGTTCTTTTATGGTAGACATTGTTTTTAGACAAACAAATGACGGACTGAGCGCCACACCATATTTTAGCAACGTCCTGCTAGAAAAACAAAAATTATTAAGTAACCCATTGATCCTGACTGGTTCCTTTACAGCTTCTGTAGGTGCAACATACGTAGCTTTTGTGATAGATGGAGCCACAGTTTGTTGGAAGCATTGTTTCCATGTAGTAGCAATCCCTCCAACTGTGATAATATATCCTCTGATAGATTTTCTTCTATCAATATCGGTTAAAAAATTTCAATCACAATACCCACATACATCTAATTCTTTCCTTTACTCTATACGAGATTCAAGTCTTGAGATCCTTATATGTACCTAAGCAACCACTTAACTGCTACCTAGTGAACTAATCATGGTTTGCTGATAAGTGTACTTATGAGACCTATACACAATGTTAAGTTTGGCAGAGAACTAATCATTGCATACATTATTCTACCAACACCACATGAATATGGATACTGTAGGAGAGGTCTTCAATCTTTATTTATTTAGTGATTAAAATTTTTAAAAACATACATGAACTTCCAAATTGTGGCAAACTTCTCTTTTTGGTTCTTAGCAAGAAATTGATATTGACTTTGTGAGCGATAAGGTGGAAATAAATTCACTTAAGCCTCTGGTTATTGACAGAAAAGTTGAAATTCAAGAAGGAAAAGAAAGTTAAGATTGGGTTCGAATACGGCCGTCTGATTGGGTATTGTTGTTTATACTTCAGTCTTACGCATGAGATATTCTTATAGAGTATATCTGCAGAATTATGAGATGTGTAATAGATCCACACCTCTATTTGAAATTTCTTGAAGAAAAAATCTCTTTATTGCCATGTGTTTGTTCTTTTATTGTAGACATTGTTCTTAGACAAACAAATGACGGACTGAGCGCCACACCATATTTTAGCAACGTCCTGCTAGAAAAACAAAAATTATTAAGTAACCCAATTATGCTGACACGTTCCTTTACAACTTTTGTAGGTGCAACATACGTAGCTTTTGTGATAGATGGAGCCACAGTTTGTTGGAAGCATTGTTTCCATGTAGTAGCAATCCCTCCAACTGTGATAATATATCCTCTGATAGATTTTCTCCTATCAATATCGGTTAAAAAATTTCAATCACAATACCCACATACATCTAATTCTTTCCTTTACTCTATACGAGATTCAAGTCTTGAGATCCTTATATGTACCTAAGCAACCAATTAACTGCTACCCAGTGAACTAATCATGGTTTGCTCATAAGTGTTATTATGAGACCTATACACAATGTTAACTTTGGCAGAGAACTAGTCATTGCATACATTATTCTACCAACACCACATGAATATGGATACTCTAGGAGAGGTCTTCAATCTTTATTTATTTAGTGATTAAAATTTTTAAAAACATACATGAACTTCCAAATTGTGGCGAACTTCTCTTTTTGGTTCTTACCAAGAAATTGATATGGACTTTGTGAACGATAAGGTGGAAAAAAATTCACTTAAGCCTCTGGTTATTGACAGAAAAGTTGAAATTCAAGAAGGAAAAGAAAGTTAAGATTGGGTTTGAATACGGCCCTCTGATTGGGTATTGTTGTTTATACTTCAGTCTTACACATGAGATATTCTTATAGAGTATATCTGCAGAATTATGAGATGTGTAATACATCCGCACCTCTATTTGAAATTTCTTGAAGAAAAAATCTCTTTATTGCCATGTGTTTGTTCTTTTATGGTAGACATTGTTTTTAGACAAACAAATGACGGACTGAGCGCCACACCATATTTTAGCAACGTCCTGCTAGAAAAACAAAAATTATTACGTAACCCATTGATCCTGACTGGTTCCTTTACAGCTTCTGTAGGTGCAACATACGTAGCTTTTGTGATAGATGGAGCCACAGTTTGTTGGAAGCATTGTTTCCATGTAGTAGCAATCCCTCCAACTGTGATAATATATCCTCTGATAGATTTTCTTCTATCAATATCGGTTAAAAAATTTCAATCACAATACCCACATACATCTAATTCTTTCCTTTACTCTATACGAGATTCAAGTCTTGAGATCCTTATATGTACCTAAGCAACCACTTAACTGCTACCTAGTGAACTAATCATGGTTTGCTGATAAGTGTACTTATGAGACCTATACACAATGTTAACTTTGGCAGAGAACTAATCATTGCATACATTATTCTACCAACACCACATGAATATGGATACTGTAGGAGAGGTCTTCAATCTTTATTTATTTAGTGATTAAAATTTTTAAAAACATACATGAACTTCCAAATTGTGGCAAACTTCTCTTTTTGGTTCTTAGCAAGAAATTGATATTGACTTTGTGAGCGATAAGGTGGAAATAAATTCACTTAAGCCTCTGGTTATTGACAGAAAAGTTGAAATTCAAGAAGGAAAAGAAAGTTAAGATTGGGTTTGAATACGGCCGTCTGATTGGGTATTGTTGTTTATACTTCAGTCTTACGCATGAGATATTCTTATAGAGTATATCTGCAGAATTATGAGATGTGTAATAGATCCACACCTCTATTTGAAATTTCTTGAAGAAAAAATCTCTTTATTGCCATGTGTTTGTTCTTTTATTGTAGACATTGTTCTTAGACAAACAAATGACGGACTGAGCGCCAGACCATATTTTAGCAACGTCCTGCTAGAAAAACAAAAATTATTAAGTAACCCAATTATGCTGACACGTTCCTTTACAACTTTTGTAGGTGCAACATACGTAGCTTTTGTGATAGATGGAGCCACAGTTTGTTGGAAGCATTGTTTCCATGTAGTAGCAATCCCTCCAACTGTGATAATATATCCTCTGATAGATTTTCTCCTATCAATATCGGTTAAAAAATTTCAATCACAATACCCACATACATCTAATTCTTTCCTTTACTCTATACGAGATTCAAGTCTTGAGATCCTTATATGTACCTAAGCAACCAATTAACTGCTACCCAGTGAACTAATCATGGTTTGCTCATAAGTGTTATTATGAGACCTATACACAATGTTAACTTTGGCAGAGAACTAGTCATTGCATACATTATTCTACCAACACCACATGAATATGGATACTCTAGGAGAGGTCTTCAATCTTTATTTATTTAGTGATTAAAATTTTTAAAAACATACATGAACTTCCAAATTGTGGCGAACTTCTCTTTTTGGTTCTTACCAAGAAATTGATATGGACTTTGTGAACGATAAGGTGCAAATAAATTCACTTAAGCCTCTAGTTATTGACAGATAAGTTGAAATTCAAGAAGGGAAAAGGAAAGTTAAGATTGGGTTTGAATACGGCCCTCTGATTGGGTATTGTTGTTTATACTTCAGTCTTACGCATGAGATATTCTTATAGAGTATATCTGCAGAATTATGAGATGTGTAATACATCCGCACCTCTATTTTGAAATTTCTTGAAGAAAAGAAGTCTCTTTATTGCCATGTGTTTGTTCTTTTATGGTAGACATTGTTTTTTAGACAAACAAATGATGGACTGAGCGCCACACCATATTTTAGCAACGTCCTGCTAGAAAAAACAAAGAATTATTAAGTAACCCATTGATCCTGACTGGTTCCTTTACAGCTTCTCTAGGTGCAACATACGTAGCTTTTGTGATAGATGGAGCCACAGTTTGTTGGAAGCATTGTTTCCATGTAGTAGCAATCCCTCCAACTGTGATAATATATCCTCTGATAGATTTCCCTTCTGATCAATATCGGTTAAAAATTTTCAATCACAATACCCACATACATCTAATTCTTTCCTTTACTCTATACGAGATTCAAGTCTTGAGATCCTTATATGTACCTAAGCAACCACTTAACTGCTACCTAGTGAACTAATCATGGTTTGCTGATAAGTGTACTTATGAGACCTATACACAATGTTAACTTTGGCAGAGAACTAATCATTGCATACATTATTCTACCAACACCACATGAATATGGATACTGTAGGAGAGGTCTTCAATCTTTATTTATTTAGTGATTAAAATTTTTAAAAACATACATGAACTTCCAAATTGTGGCAAACTTCTTTTTTTGGTTCTTAGCAAGAAATTGATATTGACTTTGTGAGCGATAAGGTGGAAATAAATTCACTTAAGCCTCTGGTTATTGACAGAAAAGTTGAAATTCAAGAAGGAAAAGAAAGTTAAGATTGGGTTTGAATACGGCCGTCTGATTGGGTATTGTTGTTTATACTTCAGTCTTACGCATGAGATATTCTTATAGAGTATATCTGCAGAATTATGAGATGTGTAATACATCCACACCTCTATTTGAAATTTCTTGAAGAAAAAATCTCTTTATTGCCATGTGTTTGTTCTTTTATGGTAGACATTGTTCTTAGACAAACAAATGACGGACTGAGCGCCACACCATATTTTAGCAACGTCCTGCTAGAAAAACAAAAATTATTAAGTAACCCATTGATGCTGACACGTTCCTTTACAACTTTTGTAGGTGCAACATACGTAGCTTTTGTGATAGATGGAGCCACAGTTTGTTGGAAGCATTGTTTCCATGTAGTAGCAATCCCTCAAACTGTGATAACATATCCTCTGATAGATTTTCTCCTATCAATATCGGTTAAAAAATTTCAATCACAATACCCACATACATCTAATTCTTTCCTTTACTCTATACGAGATTCAAGTCTTGAGATCCTTATATGTACCTAAGCAACCACTTAACTGCTACCCAGTGAACTAATCATGGTTTGCTCATAAGTGTTATTATGAGACATATACACAATGTTAACTTTGGCAGAGAACTAGTCATTGCATAAATTATTCTACCAACACCACATGAATATGGATACTCTAGGAGAGGTCTTCAATCTTTATTTATTTAGTGAATAAAATTTTAAAAAACATACATGAACTTCCAAATTGTGGCGAACTTCTTTTTTTGGTTCTTACCAAGAAATTGATATGGACTTTGTGAACGATAAGGTGGAAATAATTTCACTTAAGCCTCTGGTTATTGACAGAAAAGTTGAAATTCAAGAAGGAAAAGAAAGTTAAGATTGGGTTTGAATACGGCCGTCTGATTGGGTATTGTTGTTTATACTTCAGTCTTACGCATGAGATATTCTTATAGAGTATATCTGCAGAATTATGAGATGTGTAATACATCCACACCTCTATTTGAAATTTCTTGAAGAAAAAATCTCTTTATTGCCATGTGTTTGTTCTTTTATGGTAGACATTGTTCTTAGACAAACAAATGACGGACTGAGCGCCACACCATATTTTAGCAACGTCCTGCTAGAAAAACAAAAATTATTAAGTAACCCATTGATGCTGACACGTTCCTTTACAACTTTTGTAGGTGCAACATACGTAGCTTTTGTGATAGATGGAGCCACAGTTTGTTGGAAGCATTGTTTCCATGTAGTACCAATCCCTCAAACTGTGATAATATATCCTCTGATAGATTTTCTCCTATCAATATCGGTTAAAAAATTTCAATCACAATACCCACATACATCTAATTCTTTCCTTTACTCTATACGAGATTCAAGTCTTGAGATCCTTATATGTACCTAAGCAACCACTTAACTGCTACCCAGTGAACTAATCATGGTTTGCTCATAAGTGTTATTATGAGACCTATACACAATGTTAACTTTGGCAGAGAACTAGTCATTGCATACATTATTCTACCAACACCACATGAATATGGATACTCTAGGAGAGGTCTTCAATCTTTATTTATTTAGTGATTAAAATTTTTAAAAACATACATGAACTTCCAAATTGTGGCGAACTTCTTTTTTTGGTTCTTACCAAGAAATTGATATGGACTTTGTGAACGATAAGGTGGAAATAATTTCACTTAAGCCTCTGGTTATTGACAGAAAAGTTGAAATTCAAGAAGGAAAAGAAAGTTAAGATTGGGTTTGAATACGGCCGTCTGATTGGGTATTGTTGTTTATACTTCAGTCTTACGCATGAGATATTCTTATAGAGTATATCTGCAGAATTATGAGATGTGTAATACATCCGCACCTCTATTTGAAATTTCTTGAAGAAAAAATCTCTTTATTGCCATGTGTTTGTTCTTTTATGGTAGACATTGTTTTTAGACAAACAAATGACGGACTGAGCGCCACACCATATTTTAGCAACGTCCTGCTAGAAAAACAAAAATTATTAAGTAACCCATTGATCCTGACTGGTTCCTTTACAGCTTCTGTAGGTGCAACATACGTAGCTTTTGTGATAGATGGAGCCACAGTTTGTTGGAAGCATTGTTTCCATGTAGTAGCAATCCCTCCAACTGTGATAATATATCCTCTGATAGATTTTCTTCTATCAATATCGGTTAAAAAATTTCAATCACAATACCCACATACATCTAATTCTTTCCTTTACTCTATAGGAGATTCAAGTCTTGAGATCCTTATATGTACCTAAGCAACCACTTAACTGCTACCCAGTTAACTAATCATGGTTTGCTCATAAGCGTTATTATGAGACCTATACACAATGTTAACTTTGGCAGAGAACTAGTCATTGCATACATTATTCTACCAACACCACATGAATATGGATACTGTAGGAGAGGGTCTTCAATCTTTATTTATTTAGTGATTAAAATTTTTTAAAAACATACATGAACTTCCAAATTGTGGCAAACTTCTCTTTATGGTTCTTAGCAAGAAATTGATATTGACTTTGTAAGCGATAAGGTGGAAATAAATTCACTTAAGCCTCTGGTTATTGACAGAAAAGTTGAAATTCAAGAAGGAAAAGAAAGTTAAGATTGGGTTTGAATACGGCCGTCTGATTGGGTATTGTTGTTTATACTTCAATCTTATGCATGAGATATTCTTATTGAGTATATCTGCAGAATTATGAGATGTGTAATACATCCGCACCTCTTTGAAGAAAAAATCTCTTTATTGCCATGTGTTTGTTCTTTTATGGTAGACATTGTTTTTAGACAAATAAATGACGGACTGAGCGCCACACCATATTTTAGCAACGTCCTGCTAGAAAAACAAAAATTATTAAGTAACCCATTGATCCTGACTGGTTCCTTTACAGCTTCTGTAGGTGCAACATACGTAGCTTTTGTGATAGATGGAGCCACAGTTTGTTGGAAGCATTGTTTCCATGTAGTAGCAATCCCTCCAACTGTGATAATATATCCTCTGATAGATTTTCTTCTATCAATATCGGTTAAAAAATTTCAATCACAATACCCACATACATCTAATTCTTTCCTTTACTCTATACGAGATTCAAGTCTTGAGATCCTTATATGTACCTAAGCAACCACTTAACTGCTACCCAGTGAACTAATCATGGTTTGCTCATAAGTGTTATTATGAGACCTATACACAATGTTAACTTTGGCAGAGAACTAGTCATTGCATACATTATTCTACCAACACCACATGAATATGGATACTGTAGGAGAGGTCTTCAATCTTTATTTATTTAGTGATTAAAATTTTTAAAAACATACATGAACATCCAAATTGTGGCGAACTTCTCTTTTTGGTTCTTACCAAAAAATTGATATGGACTTTGTGAGCGATAAGCTGGAAATAAATTGACTTAAACCTCTGGTTATTGACAGAAAAGTTGAAATTGTAGAAGGAAAAGAAAGTTAAGATTGGGTTTGAATATGGCCGTCTGATTGGGTATTGTTTTTTATACTTAAGTCTTACGCATGAGATATTCTTATAGAGTATATCTGCAGAATTATGAGATGTGTAATACATCCACTCCTCTATTTGAAATTTCTTGTAGAAAAAATCTCTTTAATTCCATGTGTTTGTTCTTTTATGGTAGACATTGTTCTTAGACAAACAAATGACGGACTGTGCGCCACACCAGCTGGTTCCTTTACAGCTTCTGTAAGTGCAACACACGTAGCTGTTGTCATAGATAGAGCCACAGTTTGTTGGAAGCATTGTTTCCATGTAGTAGCAATCCCTCCAACTGCGATAACATATCTACTGTGAGATTTTCTTCTATCAAGATCAGTTACAAAATTTCAATCACAATACCCACATACATCTAATTCTTTCCTTTACTGTATACGAAATTCAATTCTTGAGATCCTTATATGTACCTAAGCAACCACTTAACTGCTACCCAGTGAACTAATCATGGTTTGCTCATAAGTGTACTTATGAGACCTATACACAATGTTAACTTTGGGAGAGAACGAGTCATTGCATACTTTAGTCTACCAACACCACATGAATATGGATACAGTAGGAGAGGTCTTCAATCTTTATTTATTTAGTGATTAAAATTTTTAAAAACTTATATGAACTTCCAAATTGTGGCAAACTTCTCTTTTTGGTTCTTAGCAAGAAATTGATATGGACTTCGTGAGTGATAAGGTGGAAATAAATTAACTTAAGCCTCTGGTTATTGACAGAAAAGTTGAAATTCAAGAAGGAAAAGAAAGTTAAGATTGGGTTTGAATAAGGCCGTCTGATTGGGTATTGTTGTTTATACTTCAGTCTTACGCATGAGATATTCTTATAGAGTATATCTGCAGAATTATGAGATGTGTAATACATCCACACCTCTATTTGAAATTTCTTGAAGAAAAACTCTTGCCATGTCTTTGTTCTTTTATGGTAGACATTGTTCTTAGACAAACAAATGACGGACTGAGCGCCACACATGATTTTAGCAACATCCTGCTAGAAAAACAAAAATTATTAAGTAACCTATTGATCCTGACTGGTTTCTTTACAGCTTCTGTAAGTGCAACGTACGTAGCTTTTGTGATAGATAGAGCCACAGTTTGTTGGAAGCATTGTTTCTAGGTAGTAGCAATCCCTCCAACTGTGATAACATCTCGTCTGTCAGATTTTCTTCTATCAAGATCAGTTAAAAAATTTCAATCACAGATATATCTAATTCTTTCTTTTAGTATATACGAGATTCAAGTCGTGAGATCCTTATATGTACCTAAGCAACCACTTAACTGCTACCCAGTGAACTAATCATGGTTTGCTCATAAGTGTACTTATGAGACCTATACACAATGTTAACTTTGGCAGAGAACTAGTCATTGCATACATTATTCTACCAACACCACATGAATATGGATACTCTAGGAGAGGTCTTCAATCTTTATTTATTTAGTGATTAAAATTTTTAAAAACATACATGAACTTCCAAATTGTGGCGAACTTCTTTTTTTGGTTCTTACCAAGAAATTGATATGGACTTTGTGAACGATAAGGTGGAAATAATTTCACTTAAGCCTCTGGTTATTGACAGAAAAGTTGAAATTCAAGAAGGAAAAGAAAGTTAAGATTGGGTTTGAATACGGCCGTCTGATTGGGTATTGTTGTTTATACTTCAGTCTTACGCATGAGATATTCTTATAGAGTATATCTGCAGAATTATGAGATGTGTAATACATCCACACCTCTATTTGAAATTTCTTGAAGAAAAAATATCTTTATTGCCATGTGTTTGTTCTTTTATGGTAGACATTGTTCTTAGACAAACAAATGACGGACTGAGCGCCACACCATATTTTAGCAACGTCCTGCTAGAAAAACAAAAATTATTAAGTAACCCATTGATGCTGACACGTTCCTTTACAACTTTTGTAGGTGCAACATACGTAGCTTTTGTGATAGATGGAGCCACAGTTTGTTGGAAGCATTGTTTCCATGTAGTAGCAATCCCTCAAACTGTGATAATATATCCTCTGATAGATTTTCTCCTATCAATATCGGTTAAAAAATTTCAATCACAATACCCACATACATCTAATTCTTTCCTTTACTCTATACGAGATTCAAGTCTTGAGATCCTTATATGTACCTAAGCAACCACTTAACTGCTACCCAGTGAACTAATCATGGTTTGCTCATAAGTGTTATTATGAGACCTATACACAATGTTAACTTTGGCAGAGAACTAGTCATTGCATACATTATTCTACCAACACCACATGAATATGGATACTCTAGGAGAGGTCTTCAATCTTTATTTATTTAGTGATTAAAATTTTTAAAAACATACATGAACTTCCAAATTGTGGCGAACTTCTTTTTTTGGTTCTTACCAAGAAATTGATATGGACTTTGTGAACGATAAGGTGGAAATAATTTCACTTAAGCCTCTGGTTATTGACAGAAAAGTTGAAATTCAAGAAGGAAAAGAAAGTTAAGATTGGGTTTGAATACGGCCGTCTGATTGGGTATTGTTGTTTATACTTCAGTCTTACGCATGAGATATTCTTATAGAGTATATCTGCAGAATTATGAGATGTGTAATACATCCGCACCTCTTCTATTTGAAATTTCTTGAAGAAAAAATCTCTTTATTGCCATGTGTTTGTTCTTTTATGGTAGACATTGTTTTTAGACAAACAAATGACGGACTGAGCGCCACACCATATTTTAGCAACGTCCTGCTAGAAAAACAAAAATTATTAAGTAACCCATTGATCCTGACTGGTTCCTTTACAGCTTCTGTAGGTGCAACATACGTAGCTTTTGTGATAGATGGAGCCACAGTTTGTTGGAAGCATTGTTTCCATGTAGTAGCAATCCCTCCAACTGTGATAATATATCCTCTGATAGATTTTCTTCTATCAATATCGGTTAAAAAATTTCAATCACAATACCCACATACATCTAATTCTTTCCTTTACTCTATAGGAGATTCAAGTCTTGAGATCCTTATATGTACCTAAGCAACCACTTAACTGCTACCCAGTGAACTAATCATGGTTTGCTCATAAGCGTTATTATGAGACCTATACACAATGTTAACTTTGGCAGAGAACTAGTCATTGCATACATTATTCTACCAACACCACATGAATATGGATACTGTAGGAGAGGTCTTCAATCTTTATTTATTTAGTGATTAAAATTTTTAAAAACATACATGAACTTCCAAATTGTGGCAAACTTCTCTTTATGGTTCTTAGCAAGAAATTGATATTGACTTTGTAAGCGATAAGGTGGAAATAAATTCACTTAAGCCTCTGGTTATTGACAGAAAAGTTGAAATTCAAGAAGGAAAAGAAAGTTAAGATTGGGTTTGAATACGGCCGTCTGATTGGGTATTGTTGTTTATACTTCAATCTTATGCATGAGATATTCTTATTGAGTATATCTGCAGAATTATGAGATGTGTAATACATCCGCACCTCTATTTGAAATTTCTTGAAGAAAAAATCTCTTTATTGCCATGTGTTTGTTCTTTTATGGTAGACATTGTTTTTAGACAAATAAATGACGGACTGAGCGCCACACCATATTTTAGCAACGTCCTGCTAGAAAAACAAAAATTATTAAGTAACCCATTGATCCTGACTGGTTCCTTTACAGCTTCTGTAGGTGCAACATACGTAGCTTTTGTGATAGATGGAGCCACAGTTTGTTGGAAGCATTGTTTCCATGTAGTAGCAATCCCTCAAACTGTGATAATATATCCTCTGATAGATTTTCTCCTATCAATATCGGTTTAAAAAATTTCAATCACAATACCCACATACATCTAATTCTTTCCTTTACTCTATACGAGATTCAAGTCTTGAGATCCTTATATGTACCTAAGCAACCACTTAACTGCTACCCAGTGAACTAATCATGGTTTGCTCATAAGTGTTATTATGAGACCTATACACAATGTTAACTTTGGCAGAGAACTAGTCATTGCATACATTATTCTACCAACACCACATGAATATGGATACTCTAGGAGAGGTCTTCAATCTTTATTTATTTAGTGATTAAAATTTTTAAAAACATACATGAACTTCCAAATTGTGGCGAACTTCTTTTTTTGGTTCTTACCAAGAAATTGATATGGACTTTGTGAACGATAAGGTGGAAATAATTTCACTTAAGCCTCTGGTTATTGACAGAAAAGTTGAAATTCAAGAAGGAAAAGAAAGTTAAGATTGGGTTTGAATACGGCCGTCTGATTGGGTATTGTTGTTTATACTTCAGTCTTACGCATGAGATATTCTTATAGAGTATATCTGCAGAATTATGAGATGTGTAATACATCCGCACCTCTATTTGAAATTTCTTGAAGAAAAAATCTCTTTATTGCCATGTGTTTGTTCTTTTATGGTAGACATTGTTTTTAGACAAACAAATGACGGACTGAGCGCCACACCATATTTTAGCAACGTCCTGCTAGAAAAACAAAAATTATTAAGTAACCCATTGATCCTGACTGGTTCCTTTACAGCTTCTGTAGGTGCAACATACGTAGCTTTTGTGATAGATGGAGCCACAGTTTGTTGGAAGCATTGTTTCCATGTAGTAGCAATCCCTCCAACTGTGATAATATATCCTCTGATAGATTTTCTTCTATCAATATCGGTTAAAAAATTTCAATCACAATACCCACATACATCTAATTCTTTCCTTTACTCTATAGGAGATTCAAGTCTTGAGATCCTTATATGTACCTAAGCAACCACTTAACTGCTACCCAGTGAACTAATCATGGTTTGCTCATAAGCGTTATTATGAGACCTATACACAATGTTAACTTTGGCAGAGAACTAGTCATTGCATACATTATTCTACCAACACCACATGAATATGGATACTGTAGGAGAGGTCTTCAATCTTTATTTATTTAGTGATTAAAATTTTTAAAAACATACATGAACTTCCAAATTGTGGCAAACTTCTCTTTATGGTTCTTAGCAAGAAATTGATATTGACTTTGTAAGCGATAAGGTGGAAATAAATTCACTTAAGCCTCTGGTTATTGACAGAAAAGTTGAAATTCAAGAAGGAAAAGAAAGTTAAGATTGGGTTTGAATACGGCCGTCTGATTGGGTATTGTTGTTTATACTTCAATCTTATGCATGAGATATTCTTATTGAGTATATCTGTAGAATTATGAGATGTGTAATACATCCGCACCTCTATTTGAAATTTCTTGAAGAAAAAATCTCTTTATTGCCATGTGTTTGTTCTTTTATGGTAGACATTGTTTTTAGACAAATCAAATGACGGACTGAGCGCCACACCATATTTTAGCAACGTCCTGCTAGAAAAACAAAAATTATTAAGTAACCCATTGATCCTGACTGGTTCCTTTACAGCTTCTGTAGGTGCAACATACGTAGCTTTTGTGATAGATGGAGCCACAGTTTGTTGGAAGCATTGTTTCCATGTAGTAGCAATCCCTCCAACTGTGATAATATATCCTCTGATAGATTTTCTTCTATCAATATCGGTTAAAAAATTTCAATCACAATACCCACATACATCTAATTCTTTCCTTTACTCTATACGAGATTCAAGTCTTGAGATCCTTATATGTACCTAAGCAACCACTTAACTGCTACCCAGTGAACTAATCATGGTTTGCTCATAAGTGTTATTATGAGACCTATACACAATGTTAACTTTGGCAGAGAACTAGTCATTGCATACATTATTCTACCAACACCACATGAATATGGATACTGTAGGAGAGGTCTTCAATCTTTATTTATTTAGTGATTAAAATTTTTAAAAACTTATATGAACTTCCAAATTGTGGCAAACTTCTCTTTTTGGTTCTTAGCAAGAAATTGATATGGACTTCGTGAGTGATAAGGTGGAAATAAATTAATTTAAGCCTCTGGTTATTGACAGAAAAGTTGAAATTCAAGAAGGAAAAGAAAGTTAAGATTGGGTTTGAATAAGGCCGTCTGATTGGGTATTGTTGTTTATACTTCAGTCTTACGCATGAGATATTCTTATAGAGTATATCTGCAGAATTATGAGATGTGTAATACATCCACACCTCTATTTGAAATTTCTTGAAGAAAAAACTCTTGCCATGTCTTTGTTCTTTTATGGTAGACATTGTTCTTAGACAAACAAATGACGGACTGAGCGCCCACACATGATTTTAGCAACATCCTGCTAGAAAAACAAAAATTATTAAGTAACCTATTGATCCTGACTGGTTCCTTTACAGCTTCTGTAAGTGCAACGTACGTAGCTTTTGTGATAGATAGAGCCACAGTTTGTTGGAAGCATTGTTTCTAGGTAGTAGCAATCCCTCCAACTGTGATAACATCTCGTCTGTCAGATTTTCTTCTATCAAGATCAGTTAAAAAATTTCAATCACAGATCATATCTAATTCTTTCTTTTAGTATATACGAGATTCAAGTCGTGAGATCCTTATATGTACCTAAGCAACCACTTAACTGCTACCCAGTGAACTAATCATGGTTTGCTCATAAGTGTACTTATGAGACCTATACACAATGTTAACTTTGGCAGAGAACTAGTCATTGCATACATTATTCTACCAACACCACATGAATATGGATACTGTAGGAGAGGTCTTTAGTCTTTATTTATTTAGTGATTAAAATTTTTAAAAACATACATGAACTTCCAAATTGTGGCGAACTTCTCTTTTAGGTTCCTACCAAGAAATTTATATGGATTTTGTGAGCTATAAGGTGGAAATAAATTGACTTAAGCCTCTGGTTTTTGACAGAAAAGTTGAAATTCTAGAAGGAAAAGAAAGTTAAGATTGGGTTTGAATATATCCGTTTGATTGGGTATTGTTATTTATACTTAATTCTTACGCAGGAGATACTCTTATTGATTATATATGTAGGATTACGAGATGTGCAATATAGCCACACCTCTATTTGAAATTTCTTGAAGAAAAAATCTCTTTATTGCCATGTGTTTTGTTCTTTTATGGTAGACATTGTTCTTAGACAAACAAATGACGGACTGAGCACCACACAAGATTTTAGCAACATCCTGCTAGAAAAACAAAAATTATTAAGTAACCCATTGATCCTGACTGGTTCCTTTACAGCTTCTGTAAGTGCAACATACATAGCTTTTGTCATAGATAGAGCCACAGTTTGTTGGAAGCATTGAGTCCATGTAGTAGCAATCCCTCCAACTGCGATAACATATCTACTGTTAGATTTTCTTCTATCAAGATCAGTTACCAAATTTCAATCACAATACCCACATACATCTAATTCTTTCTTTTACTATATACGAGATTCAAGTGGTGAGATCCTTATATGTACCTAAGCAACCACTTAACTGCTACCCCAGTGAACTAATCATGGTTTGCTCATAAGTGTACTTATGAGACCTATACACAATGTTAACTTTGGCATCTCTCTCTC
>JAKUCM010009772.1:0-15232 GCA_023374145.1 Lepidium sativum | reverse complement strand
ATGATCAACACACTTTCTATACACCAAATGTTTGTTACAAGAATCAACAATTCCTAAGCCTTGATGTTGTGCACACTCACGCACAACATCTTACCAAGTTATAGTGTTAAAAGCTAGTCTAAGAATCATTGATATTCAAGATACAATGGGCTCACTAAAGTATTTTATTTCTTTCATATGTGGAGAGCATATACGTCGTAGAAGACAAGAAGAATGGGATGATATCATTGATATTGGTAATCGACGTCTGGAAGCTTAGGTGATGAGTGGGGACCTAAATGGACTGTTTGATGACAGTGAGAAATTAGGTGGCCCTTCTAAACATGAAGCTTCCTTCTTCGTCTTCTGCAACTTTATATGAAGTTGCTGCTTAAACGAAGTTTTTTATTTTGAGGAAACAAAGAGGAGACAGAGAGAAAGGGAAAAAAAATAAGCAACACACACTAAAGATAATCATGATCAACACACTTTCTATACACCAAATGCTTATTAAAAGATTCAGCAATTCCTAAGCCATGATCTTGTGCACACTCACCCAAAAGATCTTATCAAGATATGGTGTTACAAGCTAATAAAAGAATCATTGACATTCAAGTTACAGTGGCTCGCTAAAGTATTTTATTTCTTTTATATGTCGACGTTTGGAAGCTTAAATGTTGAGTAGGGACCTAAATGGACTGTTTGATAACAGTGAAAAATTAGGTGGCCCTCCCAAACATGAAACTTCCTTTTTTCCTTTTGCAATTTTATATCGAGTTGATGCTTAAAAGAAGTTTTATCTTCAGGAAACTGAGATAGAGAGAGAGAGCAAGTCACTCTTAAGATAATCACAATCAACACACTTTCTATACTCCAAATGTTTATTACAAAATCAGCAATTCTAAGCCCTGAGCTTGTGCACACTCACGCACAAAATCTTATCAAGTTATGGCGTTACAAACTAAAAATAGAATCATTGACGTTCAAGTTACATTGGGCTCGCTAAAGTATTTTATTTCTTTCATATGTGGAGAGCATGTACGTCATTTAAGACTAGAAGAACGGGATGTTATCATTGATTTTTGTAATCGACTTCTGGAAGCTTAGGTGACGACTAGGGACCTAAATGGACTGTTTGATAAGAGTGAAAAATTAGGTGGCCCTCCCAAACATGAAGCTTCCTTCTTCGCCTTCACCAATTTTATATCAAGGTTCTCCTTAAAAGAAGTTTTATCTTCAAGAAACGAAGATAGAGAGAGACAGAGAGACAGAGCAACATACTCTTAAGATAACCACGATCAAAACACTTTCAATACACCAAATGTTTATTACAAAATCAGCAATTTCAAGCCCTTATCTTGTGCATACTCACGCACAAAATATTATCAATTTATGGTATTACAAGCTAATAAAAGAATCATTGACATTCAAGTTACAGTGGGCTCGCTAAAGTATTTTATTTCTTTCATATGTGGAGAGCATGTACATCATATAAGACAAGAAGTATAGGATGTTATCACTGATATTAGTAGTCAACATCTGGAAGCTTGGGTGGTGACTGGTCGCCGAAATGAACTGTTTTATAACAATTAGAAATTAGGTGGCCTTCCCAAACATGAAGCTTCCTTCTTTGCCTTCAGAAATCTTATATCAAGTTGCTACTTAAAAGAAGTTTTATCTTCAGGAAACAGAGAAGGAGAGAGGAAAAAAAGAGAGCAACACACTATTAAGATAATCATGATCAACACACTTTCTATACACCAAATGTTTGTTACAAGAATCAACAATTCCTAAGCCTTGATGTTGTGCACACTCACGCACAACATCTTACCAAGTTATAGTGTTAAAAGCTAGTCTAAGAATCATTGATATTCAAGATACAATGGGCTCACTAAAGTATTTTATTTCTTTCATATGTGGAGAGCATATACGTCGTAGAAGACAAGAAGAATGGGATGATATCATTGATATTGGTAATCGACGTCTGGAAGCTTAGGTGATGAGTGGGGACCTAAATGGACTGTTTGATGACAGTGAGAAATTAGGTGGCCCTTCTAAACATGAAGCTTCCTTCTTCGTCTTCTGCAACTTTATATGAAGTTGCTGCTTAAACGAAGTTTTTTATTTTGAGGAAACAGAGAGGAGACAGAGAGAAAGGGAAAAAAACATAAGCAACACACACTAAAGATAATCATGATCAACACACTTTCTATACACCAAATGCTTATTAAAAGATTCAGCAATTCCTAAGCCATGATCTTGTGCACACTCACCCAAAAGATCTTATCAAGATATGGTGTTACAAGCTAATAAAAGAATCATTGACATTCAAGTTACAGTGGCTCGCTAAAGTATTTTATTTCTTTTATATGTCGACGTTTGGAAGCTTAAATGTTGAGTAGGGACCTAAATGGACTGTTTGATAACAGTGAAAAATTAGGTGGCCCTCCCAAACATGAAACTTCCTTTTTATCCTTTTGCAATTTTATATCGAGTTGATGCTTAAAAGAAGTTTTATCTTCAGGAAACTGAGATAGAGAGAGAGAGCAAGTCACTCTTAAGATAATCACAATCAACACACTTTCTATACTCCAAATGTTTATTACAAAATCAGCAATTCTAAACCCTGATCTTGTGCACACTCACGCACAAAATCTTATCAAGTTATGGCGTTACAAACTAAAAATAGAATCATTGACGTTCAAGTTACAGTGGGCTCGCTAAAGTATTTTATTTCTTTCATATGTGGAGAGCATGTACGTCATTTAAGACTAGAAGAACGGGATGTTATCATTGATTTTGGTAATCGACTTCTGGAAGCTTAGGTGACGACTAGGGACCTAAATGGACTGTTTGATAAGAGTGAAAAATTAGGTGGCCCTCCCAAACATGAAGCTTCCTTCTTCGCCTTCACCAATTTTATATCAAGGTTCTCCTTAAAAGAAGTTTTATCTTCAAGAAACGAAGATAGAGAGAGACAGAGAGACAGAGCAACATACTCTTAAGATAACCACGATCAAAACACTTTCAATACACCAAATGTTTATTACAAAATCAGCAATTTCAAGCCCTTATCTTGTGCATACTCACGCACAAAATATTATCAATTTATGGTATTACAAGCTAATAAAAGAATCATTGACATTCAAGTTACAGTGGGCTCGCTAAAGTATTTTATTTCTTTCATATGTGGAGAGCATGTACATCATATAAGACAAGAAGTATAGGATGTTATCACTGATATTAGTAGTCAACATCTGGAAGCTTGGGTGGTGACTGGTCGCCGAAATGAACTGTTTTATAAAAATTAGAAATTAGGTGGCCTTCCCAAACATGAAGCTTCCTTCTTTGCCTTCAGAAATCTTATATCAAGTTGCTACTTAAAAGAAGTTTTATCTTCAGGAAACAGAGAAGGAGAGAGAGAAAAAAAAGAGAGCAACACACTATTAAGATAATCATGATCAACACACTTTCTATACACCAAATGTTTATTACAAGAATCAACAATTCCTAAGCCTTGATGTTGTGCACACTCACGCACAACATCTTACCAAGTTATAGTGTTAAAAGCTAGTCTAAGAATCATTGATATTCAAGATACAATGGGCTCACTAAAGTATTTTATTTCTTTCATATGTGGAGAGCATATACGTCGTAGAAGACAAGAAGAATGGGATGATATCATTGATATTGGTAATCGACGTCGTGAAGCTTAGGTGATGAGTGGTGGCCTAAATGGACTGTTTGATGACAGTAAGAAATTAGGTGGCCCTTATAAATATGAAGCTTCCTTCTTCTCCTTTTGCAATTTTATATCAAGTTGATACCTAAAAGAAATTTTTTCTTTAGGAATCAAAGATATGAGTGAAAGAGAAACTGAGCAACACAATCATAAGATACTGACGATCAACACATTTTCTATACACCAAATGTTTACTACAAAATCAGCAATTCTAAGCCATGATCTTGTGCACACTCACCCAAAAGATCTTATCAAGATATGGTGTTACAAGCTAATAAAAAGAATCATTGACATTCAAGTTACAGTGGGCTCGCTAAAGTATTTTATTTCTTTCATATGTGGAGAGCATGTACGTCATTTAAGACTAGAAGAATGGGATGTTATCATTGATTTTGGTAATCGACTTCTGGAAGCTTAGGTGACGACTAGGGACCTAAATGGACTGTTTGATAAGAGTGAAAAATTAGGTGGCCCTCCCAAACATGAAGCTTCCTTCTTCGCCTTCACCATTTTTATATCAAGGTTCTCCTTAAAAGAAGTTTTATCTTCAAGAAACGAAGATAGAGAGAGACAGAGAGACAGAGCAACATACTCTTAAGATAACCACGATCAAAACACTTTCAATACACCAAATGTTTATTACAAAATCAGCAATTTCAAGCCCTTATCTTGTGCATACTCACGCACAAAATATTATCAATTTATGGTATTACAAGCTAATAAAAGAATCATTGACATTCAAGTTACAGTGGGCTCGCTAAAGTATTTTATTTCTTTCATATGTGGAGAGCATGTACGTCATTTAAGACTAGAAGAATGGGATGTTATCATTGATTTTGGTAATCGACTTCTGGAAGCTTAGGTGACCACTACGGACCTAAATGGACTGTTTGATAAGAGTGAAAAATTAGGTGGCCCTCCCAAACATGAAGCTTCCTTCTTCGCCTTCACCATTTTTATATCAAGGTTCTCCTTAAAAGAAGTTTTATCTTCAAGAAACGAAGATAGAGAGAGACAGAGAGACAGAGCAACATACTCTTAAGATAACCACGATCAAAACACTTTCTATACACCAAATGCTTATTAAAAGATTCAGCAATTCCTAAGCCATGATCTTGTGCACACTCACCCAAAAGATCTTATCAAGATATGGTGTTACAAGCTAATAAAAGAATCATTGACATTCAAGTTACAGTGGCTCGCTAAAGTATTTTATTTCTTTTATATGTCGACGTTTGGAAGCTTAAATGTTGAGTAGGGACCTAAATGGACTGTTTGATAACAGTGAAAAATTAGGTGGCCCTCTCAAACATGAAACTTCCTTTTTATCCTTTTGCAATTTTATATCGAGTTGATGCTTAAAAGAAGTTTTATCTTCAGGAAACTGAGATAGAGAGAGAGAGCAAGTCACTCTTAAGATAATCACAATCAACACACTTTCTATACTCCAAATGTTTATTACAAAATCAGCAATTCTAAGCCCTGATCTTGTGCACACTCACGCACAAAATCTTATCAAGTTATGGCGTTACAAACTAAAAATAGAATCATTGACGTTCAAGTTACAGTGGGCTCGCTAAAGTATTTTATTTCTTTCATATGTGGAGAGCATGTACGTCATTTAAGACTAGAAGAATGGGATGTTATCATTGATTTTGGTAATCGACTTCTGGAAGCTTAGGTGACCACTAGGGACCTAAATGGACTGTTTGATAAGAGTGAAAAATTAGGTGGCCCTCCCAAACATGAAGCTTCCTTCTTCGCCTTCACCATTTTTATATCAAGGTTCTCCTTAAAAGAAGTTTTATCTTCAAGAAACGAAGATAGAGAGAGACAGAGAGACAGAGCAACATACTCTTAAGATAACCACGATCAAAACACTTTCTATACACCAAATGCTTATTAAAAGATTCAGCAATTCCTAAGCCATGATCTTGTGCACACTCACCCAAAAGATCTTATCAAGATATGGTGTTACAAGCTAATAAAAGAATCATTGACATTCAAGTTACAGTGGCTCGCTAAAGTATTTTATTTCTTTTATATGTCGACGTTTGGAAGCTTAAATGTTGAGTAGGGACCTAAATGGACTGTTTGATAACAGTGAAAAATTAGGTGGCCCTCTCAAACATGAAACTTCCTTTTTATCCTTTTGCAATTTTATATCGAGTTGATGCTTAAAAGAAGTTTTATCTTCAGGAAACTGAGATAGAGAGAGAGAGCAAGTCACTCTTAAGATAATCACAATCAACACACTTTCTATACTCCAAATGTTTATTACAAAATCAGCAATTCTAAGCCCTGATCTTGTGCACACTCACGCACAAAATCTTATCAAGTTATGGCGTTACAAACTAAAAATAGAATCATTGACGTTCAAGTTACAGTGGGCTCGCTAAAGTATTTTATTTCTTTCATATGTGGAGAGCATGTACGTCATTTAAGACTAGAAGAACGGGATGTTATCATTGATTTTGGTAATCGACTTCTGGAAGCTTAGGTGACGACTAGAGACCTAAATGGACTGTTTGATAAGAGTGAAAAATTAGGTGGCCCTCCCAAACATGAAGCTTCCTTCTTCGCCTTCACCAATTTTATATCAAGGTTCTCCTTAAAAGAAGTTTTATCTTCAAGAAACGAAGATAGAGAGAGACAGAGAGACAGAGCAACATACTCTTAAGATAACCACGATCAAAACACTTTCAATACACCAAATGTTTATTACAAAATCAGCAATTTCAAGCCCTTATCTTGTGCATACTCACGCACAAAATATTATCAATTTATGGTATTACAAGCTAATAAAAGAATCATTGACATTCAAGTTACAGTGGGCTCGCTAAAGTATTTTATTTCTTTCATATGTGGAGAGCATGTACATCATATAAGACAAGAAGTATAGGATGTTATCACTGATATTAGTAGTCAACATCTGGAAGCTTGGGTGGTGACTCGTCGCCAAAATGAACTGTTTTATAACAATTAGAAATTAGGTGGCCTTCCCAAACATGAAGCTTCCTTCTTTGCCTTCAGAAATCTTATATCAAGTTGCTACTTAAAAGAAGTTTTATCTTCAGGAAACAGAGAAGGAGAGAGGAAAAAAAGAGAGCAACACACTATTAAGATAATCATGATCAACACACTTTCTATACACCAAATGTTTGTTACAAGAATCAACAATTCCTAAGCCTTGATGTTGTGCACACTCACGCACAACATCTTACCAAGTTATAGTGTTAAAAGCTAGTCTAAGAATCATTGATATTCAAGATATAATGGGCTCACTAAAGTATTTTATTTCTTTCATATGTGGAGAGCATATACGTCGTAGAAGACAAGAAGAATGGGATGATATCATTGATATTGGTAATCGACGTCTGGAAGCTTAGGTGATGAGTGGGGACCTAAATGGACTGTTTGATGACAGTGAGAAATTAGGTGGCCCTTCTAAACATGAAGCTTCCTTCTTCGTCTTCTGCAACTTTATATGAAGTTGCTGCTTAAACGAAGTTTTTTATTTTGAGGAAACAGAGAGGAGACAGAGAGAAAGGGAAAAAAAATAAGCAACACACACTAAAGATAATCATGATCAACACACTTTCTATACACCAAATGCTTATTAAAAGATTCACCAATTCCTAAGCCATGATCTTGTGCACACTCACCCAAAAGATCTTATCAAGATATGGTGTTACAAGCTAATAAAAGAATCATTGACATTCAAGTTACAGTGGCTCGCTAAAGTATTTTATTTCTTTTATATGTCGACGTTTGGAAGCTTAAATGTTGAGTAGGGACCTAAATGGACTGTTTGATAACAGTGAAAAATTAGGTGGCCCTCCCAAACATGAAACTTCCTTTTTATCCTTTTGCAATTTTATATCGAGTTGATGCTTAAAAGAAGTTTTATCTTCAGGAAACTGAGATAGAGAGAGAGAGCAAGTCACTCTTAAGATAATCACAATCAACACACTTTCTATACTCCAAATGTTTATTACAAAATCAGCAATTCTAAGCCCTGATCTTGTGCACACTCACGCACAAAATCTTATCAAGTTATGGCGTTACAAACTAAAAATAGAATCATTGACGTTCAAGTTACAGTGGGCTCGCTAAAGTATTTTATTTCTTTCATATGTGGAGAGCATGTACGTCATTTAAGACTAGAAGAATGGGATGTTATCATTGATTTTGGTAATCGACTTCTGGAAGCTTAGGTGACGACTAGGGACCTAAATGGACTGTTTGATAAGAGTGAAAAATTAGGTGGCCCTCCCAAACATGAAGCTTCCTTCTTCGCCTTCACCAATTTTATATCAAGGTTCTCCTTAAAAGAAGTTTTATCTTCAAGAAACGAAGATAGAGAGAGACAGAGAGACAGAGCAACATACTCTTAAGATAACCACGATCAAAACACTTTCAATACACCAAATGTTTATTACAAAATCAGCAATTTCAAGCCCTTATCTTGTGCATACTCACGCACAAAATATTATCAATTTATGGTATTACAAGCTAATAAAAGAATCATTGACATTCAAGTTACAGTGGGCTCGCTAAAGTATTTTATTTCTTTCATATGTGGAGAGCATGTACATCATATAAGACAAGAAGTATAGGATGTTATCACTGATATTAGTAGTCAACATCTGGAAGCTTGGGTGGTGACTGGTCGCCGAAATGAACTGTTTTATAACAATTAGAAATTAGGTGGCCTTCGCAAACATGAAGATTCCTTCTTTGCCTTCAGAAATCTTATATCAAGTTGCTACTTAAAAGAAGTTTTATCTTCAGGAAACAGAGAAGGAGAGAGAGAAAAAAAAGAGAGCAACACACTATTAAGATAATCATGATCAACACACTTTCTATACACCAAATGTTTATTACAAGAATCAACAATTCCTAAGCCTTGATGTTGTGCACACTCACGCACAACATCTTACCAAGTTATAGTGTTAAAAGCTAGTCTAAGAATCATTGATATTCAAGATACAATGGGCTCACTAAAGTATTTTATTTCTTTCATATGTGGAGAGCATATACGTCGTAGAAGACAAGAAGAATGGGATGATATCATTGATATTGGTAATCGACGTCGTGAAGCTTAGGTGATGAGTGGTGGCCTAAATGGACTCTTTGATGACAGTAAGAAATTAGGTGGCCCTTATAAATATGAAGCTTCCTTCTTCTCCTTTTGCAATTTTATATCAAGTTGATACCTAAAAGAAATTTTTTCTTTAGGAATCAAAGATATGAGTGAAAGAGAAACTGAGCAACACAATCATAAGATACTGACGATCAACACATTTTCTATACACCAAATGTTTACTACAAAATCAGCAATTCTAAGCCCTGATCTTGTGCACAGTCACGTACAAAATCTTATCCAGTTATGGTGTTACAAGCTAATAAAAAGAATCATTGACATTCAAGTTACAGTGGGCTCGCTAAAGTATTTTATTTCTTTCATATGTGGAGAGCATGTACGTCATTTAAGACTAGAAGAATGGGATGTTATCATTGATTTTGGTAATCGACTTCTGGAAGCTTAGGTGACGACTAGGGACCTAAATGGACTGTTTGATAAGAGTGAAAAATTAGGTGGCCCTCCCAAACATGAAGCTTCCTTCTTCGCCTTCACCATTTTTATATCAAGGTTCTCCTTAAAAGAAGTTTTATCTTCAAGAAACGAAGATAGAGAGAGATAGAGAGACAGAGCAACATACTCTTAAGATAACCACGATCAAAACACTTTCAATACACCAAATGTTTTTTACAAAATCAGCAATTTCAAGCCCTTATCTTGTGCATACTCACGCACAAAATATTATCAATTTATGGTATTACAAGCTAATAAAAGAATCATTGACATTCAAGTTACAGTGGGCTCGCTAAAGTATTTTATTTCTTTCATATGTGGAGAGCATGTACATCATATAAGACAAGAAGTATAGGATGTTATCACTGATATTAGTAGTCAACATCTGGAAGCTTGGGTGGTGACTGGTCGCCGAAATGAACTGTTTTATAACAATTAGAAATTAGGTGGCCTTCCCAAACATGAAGCTTCCTTCTTTGCCTTTAGAAATCTTATATCAAGTTGCTACTTAAAAGAAGTTTTATCTTCAGGAAACAGAGAAGGAGAGAGGAAAAAAAAAGAGCAACACACTATTAAGATAATCATGATCAACACACTTTCTATACACCAAATGTTTATTACAAGAATCAACAATTCCTAAGCCTTGATGTTGTGCACACTCACGCACAACATCTTACCAAGTTATAGTGTTAAAAGCTAGTCTAAGAATCATTGATATTCAAGATACAATGTGCTCACTAAAGTATTTTATTTATTTCATATGTGGAGAGCATATACGTCGTAGAAGACAAGAAGAATGGGATGATATCATTGATATTGGTAATCGACGTCTGGAAGCTTAGGTGATGAGTGGGGACCTAACTGGACTGTTTGATGACAGTGAGAAATTAGGTGGCCCTTCTAAACATGAAGCTTCCTTCTTCGTCTTCTGCAACTTTATATGAAGTTGCTGCTTAAACGAAGTTTTTTATTTTGAGGAAACAGAGAGGAGACAGAGAGAAAGGGAAAAAAAATAAGCAACACACACTAAAGATAATCACAATCAACACACTTTCTATACTCCAAATGTTTATTACAAAATCAGCAATTCTAAGCCCTGATCTTGTGCACACTCACGCACAAAATCTTATCAAGTTATGGCGTTACAAACTAAAAATAGAATCATTGACGTTCAAGTTACAGTGGGCTCGCTAAAGTATTTTATTTCTTTCATATGTGGAGAGCATGTACGTCATTTAAGACTAGAAGAACGGGATGTTATCATTGATTTTGGTAATCGACTTCTGGAAGCTTAGGTGACGACTAGGGACCTAAATGGACTGTTTGATAAGAGTGAAAAATTAGGTGGCCCTCCCAAACATGAAGCTTCCTTCTTCGCCTTCACCAATTTTATATCAAGGTTCTCCTTAAAAGAAGTTTTATCTTCAAGAAACGAAGATAGAGAGAGACAGAGAGACAGAGCAACATACTCTTAAGATAACCACGATCAAAACACTTTCAATACACCAAATGTTTATTACAAAATCAGCAATTTCAAGCCCTTATCTTGTGCATACTCACGCACAAAATATTATCAATTTATGGTATTACAAGCTAATAAAAGAATCATTGACATTCAAGTTACAGTGGGCTCGCTAAAGTATTTTATTTCTTTCATATGTGGAGAGCATGTACATCATATAAGACAAGAAGTATAGGATGTTATCACTGATATTAGTAGTCAACATCTGGAAGCTTGGGTGGTGACTGGTCGCCGAAATGAACTGTTTTATAACAATTAGAAATTAGGTGGCCTTCCCAAACATGAAGCTTCCTTCTTTGCCTTCAGAAATCTTATATCAAGTTGCTACTTAAAAGAAGTTTTATCTTCAGGAAACAGAGAAGGAGAGAGAGAAAAAAAAAGAGCAACACACTATTAAGATAATCATGATCAACACACTTTCTATACACCAAATGTTTATTACAAGAATCAACAATTCCTAAGCCTTGATGTTGTGCACACTCACGCACAACATCTTACCAAGTTATAGTGTTAAAAGCTAGTCTAAGAATCATTGATATTCAAGATACAATGGGCTCACTAAAGTATTTTATTTCTTTCATATGTGGAGAGCATATACGTCGTAGAAGACAAGAAGAATGGGATGATATCATTGATATTGGTAATCGACGTCGTGAAGCTTAGGTGACGACTAGGGACCTAAATGGACTGTTTGATAAGAGTGAAAAATTAGGTGTCCCTCCCAAACATGAAGCTTCCTTCTTCGCCTTTACCAATTTTATATCAAGGTTCTCCTTAAAAGAAGTTTTATCTTCAAGAAACGAAGATAGAGAGAGACAGAGGGACAGAGCAACATACTCTTATGATAACCACGATCAAAACACTTTCAATACACCAAATGTTTATTACAAAATCAGCAATTTCAAGCCCTTATCTTGTGCATACTCACGCACAAAATATTATCAATTTATGGTATTACAAGCTAATAAAAGAATCATTGACATTCAAGTTACAGTGGGCTCGCTAAAGTATTTTATTTCTTTCATATGTGGAGTGCATGTACATCATATAAGACAAGAAGTATAGGATGTTATCACTGATATTAGTAGTCAACATCTGGAAGCTTGGGTGGTGACTGGTCGCCGAAATGAACTGTTTTATAACAATTAGAAATTAGGTGGCCTTCCCAAACATGAAGCTTCCTTCTTTGCCTTCAGAAATCTTATATCAAGTTGCTACTTAAAAGAAGTTTTATCTTCAGGAAACAGAGAAGGAGAGAGAGAAAAAAAAGAGAGCAACACACTATTAAGATAATCATGATCAACACACTTTCTATACACCAAATGTTTATTACAAGAATCAACAATTCCTAAGCCTTGATGTTGTGCACTCTCACGCACAACATCTTACCAGGTTATAGTGTTAAAAGCTAGTCTAAGAATCATTGATATTCAAGATACAATGGGCTCACTAAAGTATTTTATTTCTTTCATATGTGGAGAGCATATACGTCGTAGAAGACAAGAAGAATGGGATGATATCATTGATATTGGTAATCGACGTCGTGAAGCTTAGGTGACGACTAGGGACCTAAATGGACTGTTTGATAAGAGTGAAAAATTAGGTGTCCCTCCCAAACATGAAGCTTCCTTCTTCGCCTTTACCAATTTTATATCAAGGTTCTCCTTAAAAGAAGTTTTATCTTCAAGAAACGAAGATAGAGAGAGACAGAGAGACAGAGCAACATACTCTTATGATAACCACGATCAAAACACTTTCAATACACCAAATGTTTATTACAAAATCAGCAATTTCAAGCCCTTATCTTGTGCATACTCACGCACAAAATATTATCAATTTATGGTATTACAAGCTAATAAAAGAATCATTGACATTCAAGTTACAGTGGGCTCGCTAAAGTATTTTATTTCTTTCATATGTGGAGTGCATGTACATCATATAAGACAAGAAGTATAGGATGTTATCACTGATATTAGTAGTCAACATCTGGAAGCTTGGGTGGTGACTGGTCGCCGAAATGAACTGTTTTATAACAATTAGAAATTAGGTGGCCTTCCCAAACATGAAGCTTCCTTCTTTGCCTTCAGAAATCTTATATCAAGTTGCTACTTAAAAGAAGTTTTATCTTCAGGAAACAGAGAAGGAGAGAGAGAAAAAAAAGAGAGCAACACACTATTAAGATAATCATGATCAACACACTTTCTATACACCAAATGTTTATTACAAGAATCAACAATTCCTAAGCCTTGATGTTGTGCACTCTCACGCACAACATCTTACCAGGTTATAGTGTTAAAAGCTAGTCTAAGAATCATTGATATTCAAGATACAATGGGCTCACTAAAGTATTTTATTTCTTTCATATGTGGAGAGCATATACGTCGTAGAAGACAAGAAGAATGGGATGATATCATTGATATTGGTAATCGACGTCGTGAAGCTTAGGTGACGACTAGGGACCTAAATGGACTGTTTGATAAGAGTGAAAAATTAGGTGTCCCTCCCAAACATGAAGCTTCCTTCTTCGCCTTTACCAATTTTATATCAAGGTTCTCCTTAAAAGAAGTTTTATCTTCAAGAAACGAAGATAGAGAGAGACAGAGAGACAGAGCAACATACTCTTAAGATAACCACGATCAAAACACTTTCAATACACCAAATGTTTATTACAAAATCAGCAATTTCAAGCCCTTATCTTGTGCATACTATCGCACAAAATATTATCAATTTATGGTATTACAAGCTAATAAAAGAATCATTGACATTCAAGTTACAGTGGGCTCGCTAAAGTATTTTATTTCATTCATATGTGGAGAGCATGTACATCATATAAGACAAGAAGTATAGGATGTTATCACTGATATTAGTAGTCAACATCTGGAAGCTTGGGTGGTGACTGGTCGCCGAAATGAACTGTTTTATAACAATTAGAAATTAGGTGGCCTTCCCAAACATGAAGCTTCCTTCTTTGCCTTCAGAAATCTTATATCAAGTTGCTACTTAAAAGAAGTTTTATCTTCAGGAAACAGAGAAGGAGAGAGAGAAAAAAAAGAGAGCAACAAACTATTAAGATAATCATGATCAACACACTTTCTATACACCAAATGTTTATTACAAGAATCAACAATTCCTAAGCCTTGATGTTGTGCACACTCACGCACAACATCTTACCAAGTTATAGTGTTAAAAGCTAGTCTAAGAATCATTGATATTCAAGTTACAGTGGGCTCGCTAAAGTATTTTATTTCTTTCATATGTGGAGAGCATGTACGTCATTTAAGACTAGAAGAATGGGATGTTATCATTGATTTTGGTAATCGACTTCTGGAAGCTTAGGTGACGACTAGGGACCTAAATGGACTGTTTGATAAGAGTGAAAAATTAGGTGGCCCTCCCAAACATGAAGCTTCCTTCTTCGCCTTCACCAATTTTATATCAAGGTTCTCCTTAAAAGAAGTTTTATCTTCAAGAAACGAAGATAGAGAGAGACAGAGAGACAGAGCAACATACTCTTAAGATAACCACGATCAAAACACTTTCAATACACCAAATGTTTATTACAAAATCAGAAATTTCAAGCCCTTATCTTGTGCATACTCACGCACAAAATATTATCAATTTATGGTATAACAAGCTAATAAAAGAATCATTGACATTCAAGTTACAGGGGGCTCGCTAAAGTATTTTATTTCTTTCATATGTGGAGAGCATTTACATCATATAAGACAAGAAGTTTAGGATGTTATCACTGATATTAGTAGTCAACATCTGGAAGCTTGGGTGGTGACTGGTCGCCGAAATGAACTGTTTTATAACAATTAGAAATTAGGTGGCCTTCCCAAACATGAAGCTTCCTTCTTTGCCTTCAGAAATCTTATATCAAGTTGCTACTTAAAAGAAGTTTTATCTTCAGGAAACAGAGAAGGAGAGAGAGAAAAAAAAGAGAGCAACACACTATTAAGATAATCATGATCAACACACTTTCTATACACCAAATGTTTATTACAAGAATCAACAATTCCTAAGCCTTGATGTTGTGCACACTCAAGCACAACATCTTACCAAGTTATAGTGTTAAAAGCTAGTCTAAGAATCATTGATATTCAAGATACAATGGGCTCACTAAAGTATTTTATTTCTTTCATATGTGGAGAGCATATACGTCGTAGAAGACAAGAAGAATGGGATGATATCATTGATATTGGTAATCGACGTCGTGAAGCTTAGGTGATGAGTGGTGGCCTAAATGGACTGTTTGATGACAGTAAGAAATTAGGTGGCCCTTATAAATATGAAGCTTCCTTCTTCTCCTTTTGCAATTTTATATCAAGTTGATACCTAAAAGAAATTTTTTCTTTAGGAAACAAAGATAGAGAGTGAAAGAGAAACT
>JAKUCM010009771.1:0-22671 GCA_023374145.1 Lepidium sativum | reverse complement strand
AGTTAACTCAAATCTATTTAAGATTCACACTAATTTTTTTGGAGGAAGTACAGTCCACAAATAAACCTTTTTAAAAATATTTAAATAAGTCAAAAATAAATATTTATATTCGTGTTGGAGTAACCAGAACAATGTCATTTAGTTTCGGAACCAAACCTATCTTTAAAGTTCCAGTTATTGTTATTTGTTAAACTTAATTTAATAGTATCATTATAGCTATATGGAAAATATACAAAAGTTTACTAATATTTTTCTTTTTTGGTTTAAAAGATGATTAACTTTTTCACTGAAAAAATGAGTAGTGTTATTTTGGCAGTTTTCTAAAAAGGTACCACATTCTATGACATAAACTATTTTGTTGATCTTTATTTCTTCTAAAATAATGGTATGTTTGGAACTAAAACTTATTTCTATGGTAACTTAAGAGTATTCTAAAAGTACATTTCCACTGCATTAGTCCTAAAAACATGAAATAAGAAAAAGACAAACAGAAGGGTGGCCAACTCCACTAGGTAATAATGATACGATTCTCTATAATTAAGAGAATAACATATACATGTTTTGTAGTTGATATGTCACCTACTCCAACTAATATACTTAACTTGTATTTTGTACATGAAAATCTAAATCTGGATCTGTGTCAACGTTTTGTTTGGTTGGATGCTAATACAACTTTGAACTATTATGTGTATCTCAATAATAAATCAATTTCATACATAACTCTAAGGCCTATATATATATACACACACTCTTTTGATAATTCTGGTAATTAGAATTTTAATCACCCGACTAATCTAAAGTCCATTACTTCTGGACAGGTAAATTATTGGATAGAAGTCAAATCCCCACTTCGCCAGAAATTGATATTTAAATTTTATAAGAGCAACATTACTGGAGAGTTTTTATTATAATTTTTTAAATATTATTAAATGATTATATATATGAGAAAATTTGATTTAAGAAATGTATTTTAATAATAAAATAATAAAATAAGATAAGAAACCATTAAAGAGTTTCTTAAATAAAAAATTTTCATAAAAAAAATTTAAAAGTTTTTTAAATTTTTGGTAAGAAAATAAGTTAAAAAACCCTTAAAAATCTTTGATAATGGTGGTGTAAAGAGTGTTGAACCTGGAATCTTTACGCTTTGAAGTCTTGATCATATTACCACTAGGCTACTACGACTTGGTTTTATATTTTAAATAATAATTAAACTTAATTCTATATAGGTGGATCAGGTATATGAGCAGTTTGATCCCCCACTGGATCACTTTGTCTTCTCGGATCCCTTCCCACCAAAACACAAACTAAACAACAAAGACTCTCCCTCCCTCTCTCTTCTATATCGTATATTCTATATATTATCGACATTGTAATCTAAGTTTCACTGTATTCGATATTCTCTCTCTCTCATGGCTCCTCTTCCTTTCTTAGAAAACCAAACCCAATCACAAACGCGTTTATCTTCAGTCTCAAAGAAGAAGAACAACAAAAAGAAGAGAACATCCCAACCGCAACCTCAACCTCAACCTCAAACGCAACAACCAAAACCGAAGATAGTACCATTATCATCTTCTTCATGGAGCCAAATAAAGAACCTCTTAAGTTGCAAACAAATCGAAGGACCACGAGTACACGATCCATCAAAGATTACATCATCATCATCTTGTGGCTCTTCTCTTTGTAAGTTCAGTGATGTTATTTACGGTAATGCCCGTGTGATTCATCGTTCTGATCACTCTCCTGAGACTAGTAATCTGGGTCAAGATGCCCGGTTATTGACCCGAAAACCCGTCAATCATGGATCATCTACTACTTCCGTTAGGTCTAATGGTTGTGGAGCTTACTCGTCGTATTCATCTTCCAAAGCAATGCAGTTTAGAAAACTATCAGGATGCTATGAGTGTCACATGATTGTTGATCCGAGCAGGTTCATATAACTTTTATTCTGAATTTCTTGATACTTACATTGCTTATAATAGTAACAAAGATTTGCATAGAATTAAAATAAATTTGTTAATAATTTGTTTATGTAATTAGGCATCCAATAGCACCAAGAATATGTGCATGTCCACAGTGTGGTGAAGTTTTCCCTAAGCTTGAAACTTTGGAGCTTCATCAAGCAGTTCGTCACGCTGGTATTTTTTTCTCTTTCATTTTTCCCAATATCTACGTGAAATTATTATTATTATTTTTAATTTGGTTACATAGATTGGAGTTCCCTAAATCATGCATGGATTTGTAGCTGTTATGTTACTGGAGAGATCACACGTATATAAATCAAATAAAAAAGTATTAGATATAGATAAAGCTTAACTAAACTCGGAACTTTTCTTTTAATAAAAAATCAATTAACATATTTCATCTTTATGAAATTTTCTTTTTATATAGCTTCGAAAAGATTAAAATATTAGACTGATTAGTAATGGTCGGTTGTCTTTTAGTTTTATTTTCCCACAAATCTGGCATGTCTTGTCGTTGTTTTTGGATATTTTTTCGTCCTTGTTTTGGATGTAGCATTATGCAACACATAAGTATATTATAAATACAGTACATGGTACACAGATTAGAGAATCTTTTATGTTGCAACTACGTATTAGGAACCAAACAATAGTACTATCAATTTACATCAAATTAACTCAATTTTGTTTGCATAAAAAAATTCATTTTAACCTTCACATGATAATAAGAAAAGAAAAAAAAAACATTTAAAGTTGGCTTCAGATTTAAATCATAAACTATATTTGACTGATTTTAGATTTAAGTAATAATTTTTCGTTTACTAAGCGAAATTAATCTCGTTAAACTATTTAACAGAAACGATTATTTCCATTAACTTCGATTAATGAAACTTGGTGATAATAACTTTATGGGTTAATAACGTCTGCTAAGTTAGTTAATGATAAGACTAATTTGGCTTGGTAAACAAAGATTTAAGATTTAAATCTCAACTTTTGTTGTAAAGTGAAGTTTAAATTACATTTTTGCCATATAGAAACATTATGTAATGATTTTGTAAGTACTATATTCTGATCCATAAATCTTGGATTCCTTCTACATCTGGTAGATTTAAGGATATCTATCTCTATATCGACAAGAAAATTTTATGTAAAGATATTTTTGTAATATAGTCAATTTTGATAACAGTGTCAGAATTGGGGCCAGAGGATTCAGGACGAAACATAGTAGATATCATCTTCAAATCTAGCTGGTTACGAAAAGACAGTCCAATATACAAAATCGAACGAATATTAAAAGTCCACAACACTCAACGAACAATCCAACGGTTCGAAGATAGTCGTGACACAGTTAAGTCTCATGCACATGCTTCCACAAGAAAAGAGCCTCGTTCAGCTGCAGATGGTAACGAGCTTCTTCGTTTCCATTGCACTACAGTCTCTTGCTCTCTTGGTTCACGTGGCTCGACCTCTCTTTGCTCCAATGTTCCTGGTTGTCGTGTTTGCACTATTATTCGACACGGATTTCATGCTAAAACGGTGCGTTTAGGAAATGGTGAAGGGAAGGAGGAGATTAGAGGTGTGAGGACGACTTCGAGTAGTGGAAGAGCTCATGAAGTTTTGAGGTGTTTTGATCAGAGGAGAGCTATGCTTGTGTGTCGTGTGATTGCAGGAAGAGTGAGACGTGTACAGAGTGATGTGTTGGATGATGAAAGTGGTTCTGGTTCGTGTGGTTCGTATGATTCAGTTGCGAGTGTTGGTGGGCTTTATGCAAGTCTTGATGATTTGGTTGTGTTTAATCCTAAGGCTATACTTCCTTGCTTTGTGGTTATCTATAAAGTCTCTGATCTTTAAGAAAGGATTTCACTTTACATGATTTGGATTTGTAAGTGTTTTTTGATAATTTGGATTTGTAAGTTATTTTAGTGGAATGTGTGAAGCAATGTATTCAAATATACAGGGAAATATTAGCATATTAACTGGGTACAATTATGGTGTTTTGGCCTCGCTAAGAGTGAAATACTATATCTACTTCTTCTTTTTTTTGTCCTTTTCTTTTCTTTTTTTCAGTTTAAGATTTCTATTCGAATTGTATACTATATCTACTCATTAATTGCATTTGGTCTTTTTGGCCAAGAAAGATTTGTCTTCTAATCTCCAGTATAGTTTTTATCATATATTATCTTTTAAAATTAATCACAAACTTCGCACGAATCTGAATATGTTCAAGATTATGTACAAACCCAAATATGCACAAAATTTGCATGCTTCCAATTCCCAAAAGAATCATCTTTGAACACAAACTAGATGTGATCAACAACTTGGACATCCTTTTCATATATGTCATAGATTAGACCACCACAAATCGTCTTCATAAATGTCGTAGATGAGATTGCTGTAGATTTCTCTACAGATCTCACGGCAAAAGGAAATTTAATTAAAGATTAAGTAGAAAAGGTAATCGAGACTATGATAACAAAAGCTTCTTATTTAAGTCTAAGAATTTCTAATAAACTATGCATTGTTGAAATCATCGAGAATTCTATGTCTAGCTAATTAAAATTCAATAAAAATAAGGTATCTCCGATAAAAAAAAGTATTCGACGATATAGCCAAAGTTAACACAAACCCTAATTGTAAAAGAAATTAAATAAAAGGAAATTTAGCAAAACTAAAAGTTAACTTGAAAATGTAATTATCAAAATAATAAAGATATTTGGAATATTTCTAAATATTTTGTTGCATCACGTCTTGCCGGCCAAGAAAAATTAATATGGTTTTTATAATATATGATCTTCTAAAAGTAATCACAAGCTTCACACGAACCTGAATATGCATGAAATTTGCTTGCTTCCAATGCTCAAAAGAATCATCTTTGAACACAAATTCGATGTGGTCAACAAATTGGATATTCTCTATATAGATGTCATAGATCGGATCACCGCATATCTCTTTGTAAGTCTCATCGTATTTGTAAATATCGTACATTGGATCGCCGTAGATTTTTTTGTCGATCTCACGGTAAAAGGAAAATTAACAAAACTAAATATTAACTATAAACAATAATGATCAAAATAATAACGATTCGTCCTCCAATCTTCAATAGGATTTTTATAATATACGATTTTCTCAAATTAATCACAAGATTCGCATGAACCTGAATCGACTCAGATTTTGCACTAACCCAAATATGCAAGAAATTTGCATTCTTTCGATTCTCAAAAGAATATACTTTTAACATAAACTTGATGTAATCAACAACTTAGAAATCCTTTTCATAGATGTCATAGATCGGATCACCTCAGATCTTATTGTAGGGGTCATCATCTTCACAAAAGTCGTAAATGAGATCAACAATGGAGGTCTATTGGTGGGAGGTGGTCAATTGACCTGCATAAATTTTTTCAAATGTATTGTACATTATTATTAGTTTTTAATTTGATACCACTAAAAGTTTCTATTAAATTTTTTTTGACATCATAAAATTTTGAAAATGCACTGTATGTTGTCTTTAATTTTTCAATTAATCCTTCCAATCTTTTGTTTTGCTTTACTAAATTTCTCTTGGTCCTTGTAAATTATTTTTCTAGCCCTACTATCACTATAGATTTTTCTATAGATTCCACGGTCTTCTTTTTCAACAAAAGAAATTTTATCCTCAAAAGGATATGAATTTTTAATCAACATGACATCCATATTCGATATTTGATTTAAAAAGTCAAAGGATATGATTCTGATACCAACTAATGTAGTGAAGCTATTAAAAATAGAATTAGATCTCTTAATTTTGAGGATACCCAGAAAATAGGGTTTGAGATTTCTCCTCTCAGGACTATATTGGAAAGCTCTTTACTAATGTAGCTCATATTCCGATAACTAAAGCTTCTTACTTATTCTAAGAATTCCTAATAAACTATGTCTTCGTGGAATCAATGAGAACCCTAATTCTAGCACATAGCAAATGAGAAAAGAGTTTAAGGCTCTAATTATATAGCTCAATAAAAAATAAAGTGTCTTCTATAAACAAAATGTTTGATTGTATGTAGTCAAATTTAACACAAACTCTAATTGTAAAAAATTAAAATAAAAGAAAATTTAACAAAAAAACTGAAATATTAACTAGAAAAAGTAATTATAAAATAATAAATGTATTTCCAATTATCTCGTTGCATTGGATCTCGTCGGCCAAGAAAGATTTGTCCTCGAATCTTCAATAAGGTTTTATTAGATAAGATCTTCTAAAACCAGTCACCAACTTCGCAAGAACCTGAATCTGCTTGGATTTTACACGTACCCAAATCCTCTTTGAACACAAACTCGATGTGATCAAGAATTTGGACATACTCTTCATAGATGTTATATATCTGATTATTAATTGCATATCTCTTTGTAGGTTTCATAGTGTTTGTAAATGTCGTAGATGGGATCACCGTAGATTGATTAACCAAAGCAAAATATATATTAGAAAAAACCAATTAAAACTAGTGATTAACTATAAAAGATAATTATCAAAATAATAAAGATATTTCCAAATATATCTCAATGTATCAAGACTACATGGTCAAAAAAGATTCGTTTTCGAATCTTCAATAGTTTTTTATTAGATATGATTTTCTAAAACCAATCACAAATTAACTTCGCACGACCATGAATCTTGTCGGATTTTTCCCTAACCCAAATATGCACGAAATTTGCATGTTTCTGATTTTAAAAGAATCCTATTTGAATACAAACCCAAAGCGATCATCAACTTGAACATCCTCTTCATAGATGTCACATATCTCTTTGTAAGTATCATCATCTTCATAAATGTCGTAGATGGGATCATCGTAGATATGTCTGTAGATCTCACGGTAAAAAGAAATTTAACAAAACCAAAGATTAGCTAGAAAATGTAATTATCAAATAATAAAGATATTTGGAATATTTCCAAATATCTTGATGCATTATATCTAGCTAGCCAAAAAAAAATCATCCTTGAATCTTCAATAGGTTTTTATCAGTTATAATTTTGTAAAACCAATCATAAACTTTGCACAAACTTGAATCTACTCGGATATTGCACAGCCCAAATTTTGCCAATCAGCATAACATGCATAATGACTTTTTCTAATGCGATTCAACAAGTTTTTTTTTTGCCTAAAAAATTACAAAGAAAAATCTCATTAGACAAATAAGCATGTTTTTTGTTGTTTATTTGCCTAACCAATAGAAAAACAAAATAAAATTATATTTGTCTATTTTAAAATGTTCGATAGAATTTTTTTTAATAAGTAATCTACGTTCGTAACTATAGATAATTGCACATGTAAATTCAAAAATGTAATTAAATATTTAAAATATGACTAATATACATCCAATTGGTAGTGAATTAAACTATTTTTTATAATATTTAGCAAATATTATTTTTTGAAAATCATTTCAATATATTGAATTACTTATAATATAGTATTAATTTTTTAAAATAAATTAATAGTTGTATATTAATAATATTGTATTAGATTATGTCATTCTGTAAAATTTGTCAATTATCATCTCATTATGCAATATTTCATTCTAAAAACTTTTATTATGTATTTTTATTTTATTTAAGTCATTAGGCGATTATGCGAATTTATCAATCAGAGCTTATGTTTTATTAAAATAGTTAAGTATCCTAGTTTTAGCCGATTATAAAGAGAATAAGATGTTTCTAATAAACAAAATATTGATTTTTTTTTTGTCAACGACAAATTATATTGGACCATAACTGAACGGCCCAATAGCTAAATTCATACATAATGTAGATGTGTGGACTCGATCTCTGGTTGTACAAATGAGCTGTCTTATGTGGACTTACCGCATGCCACTAGATTAAAAGTCATTTGCACAAAATATTGATTATAGAGTCAAATTTAACATAAACCCTAATTATAAAAAAAGAAATAATTAACAAAAACAAAAAGTTAACTAGAAAATATAATTATTAAAATAATAAAGATATGCGGAATATTTCTATATATTTCAATATGATGCATGCTTTATTGATTAAACAGACATACATATTATATATTTAAGTTTAACTAGATCAAAGAATATAGGTAGTGTTATGTTCGCCATAGAAAGAGCAAAGGTGCATAACTATGGGAAATGTGTTATGTTTTTTGTGTTTTATGTTTTTGTTTTAATACAGGAGTTATCTCTCTTTTTTTTTTCTTTTCTTTTTTCTTGGAGCATATATCAGATATATGGAAATTTGTTATTGTGTTAAATCTTGACCTTAATTTCTTACTTATATTAATTTGTTGTACTTATTATCCTTACCTACTTTGAAAGCCGTTCTTAAGCAAAGATAAGTTTGGACTTGACCGCCTTATTTTTTTAATAAATCTTGGTACATATTTATTTATTTTGATAGAAAATATCTAATTTAATGGACCTTCAGAGCACCCACATTGAAGGTTTAGAGGTGGGGGTTCTTAGCAGAAAAAAAAAAAAAAAATTGAATAAATACGGAACCAATCAGAGTCCGCCACGTGACGGACCCGGCTCTTGCAAAGCCGCCTGCAAGAGGCGGACCCTGATTGGTTCCGTGCATTTTATTTTTTTTATGTTTTTTTTTGTTATTTTTTTAATATTTTTTTTTTTTTTTTTTGGTGAATCCCAATGAGATTCAGTGATGTGGATGCTCTTATAACTTTTGTTTAGCATGAGTCTTCAAACTTTTTTTTGTGTGTTAACTTAGAAATACATGTTTCTCCTTGGAATATAAAAAAGAAAGAAAAAAAAAGATGGTAAAATTACATCTTCTTCAAAAGTCTAAAACAACAGGAGAGAAATAATCAAATAACTAAAACTAACAAGTAGCACACACCACCTTGAAAACTTTTGTAAACTTTCAAGCCGAGAGAAGCAAAAGTTGACTTTTGAGATCTTTCGTGCTTACAAATAAGAATCAAAACTCAGACAATGTCACTTATGTTTGCTTCTTTTGCTTTGACACCAACCATTATTGGATCTTACAACTTCTCTTCTCGGCGTTCAAATTGCATCGTGATGTCCGCCGTTCGATCTAACCAGACTTCAACATGTCCTGTACTGACCAAGTTTCAGAAGGACTGTTCCACTTCTACACCATACTTACGCAACGTAGCCAACGCCATTGCTGATGACTTGCGAGCTGGTCTAGCTGTTGAAGGAGGAGGAGATCTTGATATGATCTTAACTTTTGTGGACTCTTTACCTTCAGGGTAATCTTTACTTAACTAGGCTCTAATTACATTATGCTTTTTTGTGATCTAAAGATGATCAAAGTAGACCAAACTCGAAGTAGTTTAAGCAAGAAAGAATCAATGATTTTAGGATGTTAATGGATATGTAGGAAGGAGGAGGGTTTGTTCTATGCGTTGGATTTAGGAGGTACAAATTTTCGGGTGCGAAGTGTGGAACTAGGAGGAAAAGAAGAGCGTGTGTTAGATGCAGAATCTGAACAAGTATCTATTCCTCATGAGCTTATGATTGGTACAAGTGAGGTAATCAAGACTCAGAATCATTTATACATCAATGAGTGTTTACTCGAATTTAATTGGATGGCTTTGGATTGAATGTTTGTTAGGAACTCTTTGGGTTCATTGCTTCAAAGCTTGAAAGCTTTGTTGCTAAGGAGAAGCTGGGGCGGTTTCAGTTAGGACAAGGGAGGAAAAGGGAGATTGGATTCACTTTCTCATTCCCTGTACATCAAACCTCCATTGATTCTGGTACACTAATCAAGTGGACTAAAGGCTTTGCTGTGTCTGGAATGGTGAGTTGAGTATTATCATATTTTTGTCTCCAAGTTCTTAATTGGCTCTAACATCTAATAACCTTTAAAATGTGGTTTGCAGGAAGGGAAGAACGTGGTTGCTTGTTTAAATGAAGCTATGGAAGCACATGGACTCGATATGCGAGTTTCTGCTCTGGTATGTTTCTATTTTCCCAGAGATAGTATTGAGGGAAGCTCATGTTGTAAGTTTGTTGACGTTTTGTGTGTTTAAGGTAAATGATGGAGTGGGAACATTAGCTGGAGCAAGGTATTGGGATGAAGATGTGATGGTTGGTGTGATTCTTGGCACTGGGACCAATGCTTGTTATGTAGAGCAGAAGTCTGCAATTCCTAAACTCCAAAACAAATCTTCATCTGGAACAACGGTATAATATATTGATCTCTATAAATGTACTTAAGTTTGTCATTTTTCTGATCATGCTTAAAACTGTTTTGATTTCGGAATCAGGTCATAAATACTGAATGGGGAGGATTCTCAAAAGTTCTTCCAAGAACCATTTTTGACCAAGAGATGGATGAGAAAAGCCTGAATCCTGGTGAACATGTATTGGAATTTTATCCTTTTCCTAACAGCATTATGTGTTTTGTATGGTGTCAAAAGTTTTACTACTGTTTACTGTTTATGTTTGGATGATCAGTTATATGAGAAGATGATCTCAGGGATGTATCTTGGTGAAATTGTAAGGAGAGTTTTGGTCCAAATAAGTAAGACTAGTGACTTGTTTGGACAATACGTTCCTGTTAAACTTTCCATTCCTTTTGCACTCAGGTAACTTCTCTCTAACTATATATCTTTCTCCAAGTCCACATTGATTTTGGTTTTCAAATCCTAGTAAATTTAGTTAGTGATGTCTAGTTTGGTTCATGGTTTGGTCATAAAGGTGTAAACTTGATTAGAGCTAAGAAAATGTTCTAAATAATATTACAGTTAGGCCTGAACATTTTGGGTTTCAGTTCTGTTCCAGGTAAATATAACTATTATTTCGGGTATTTGAATACCCATTCGATTTTCGGTTTAGTTTAGATTTAGATTCACTGGTTTGGGTATTTTAATTTGGATTGGGTTTGGTTCGGTTATTCGGGTTTGGGTATGTTGTACAGTCCTAATTACTGTTTTATCTACTATTAATTTTGTATTAGGACTGAGCATTTATGCAAAATGCAAGAGGACAATACAGATGATCTTCAGAATGTTGGATCAGTCCTACAAAACATTTTAGAGGTAAGTCATCAATAAAGATAAACACATAACATAACAACTAAAAAAAGAACATCACAATAACCAGAGATTGCAAAAACCTGATATTGAGATATTTGGTTACAGATTGAGACAAATCTAAAAGACCGAAGAAAAGTTGTGGAAGTGTGTGAGACAGTAGTGAAACGTGGAGGACGATTAGCAGGAGCTGGTATAGTAGCAATATTGGAGAAGATTGATAATGAGACCAAAAGAATGAGTTCAGGACAAAGAACTGTTGTGGCTATGGATGGTGCACTCTATGAGAAATACCCACAATATCGACAACATATGCAAGACGCACTAGTTGAGCTACTTGGTCCTAAGCTTGCAAGTCATGTTGCGATCAAACATTCTAAAGACGTCTCTGGTCTTGGTGCTGCTCTTTTGGCCGCTACTAACTCCATTTACTAGTACTTGAAAAGCTTTACTTTGTATTTATTGATTTTTGCTTTATTTGTTTCTGTACATTAATATATAAAAGGAAATGTCAAATAAAATTTTCTTTTTGTATAAAACAAAAAATATATTTTCACAAAAGTATTTGGAGCTCGGAAAGTTCATTTGATCAAATGATCGAGTATTATCTGTGTTGTCTTTCCAACCCGTCAATTCTAAAAATCATATTTATCCTACATGATATTATTATGGATTTGGTTGTAAAATTTAAATACATTAATCTGTAAATTTAAATTTTTTAAAATAACTTTTTATTAATTCGATTTTGACAAAAAAAATTACTTATTTAATCATATGCACACAATATATTAACCAGTTTTTGTACAGTGCTGTCAATTAAAAATAATATTTGAGATTTTTTTTATAAAAAAAAGATAACTATAGAATATATTTTGAAAATGTATTTATTTAAAACACTTAAAAATGTTGTTAATTTGACTCAACAAATATTAAGTATATATAATACTTGAAAGTCAAGAAATTTGATATATTTAGAAGAAAAAAAAAATTTGTCTAGACATTTTTCCGAAAATTTTCCTTTAATTTTACTTTCACAAATGTTTTTTTTCCTTCTACTAATTAAATAAATTTATTTCTAATTAAAAGAAAAACTGGAAAGTTGTCAGAAGAGTTGGGTAGAGAACCTGATTGAAAGGTCTTTAATCGCCAGCGTGAAAATTCAAAAGCTAGATCTGAAAGAAGAAATTAGCTGCATTGCTTCTCCTTGATCGATCCCTAGAATCCCCAGAAGAAGAAAAATGGTTACTTCTTCGTCTCTTTTCCACTTTGTTTGACGTCCGAAAAGCTCAATTTTTGATCCATCTCTCTATTTCCATTTTGTCCAGATTCGATTCATATTATTGCAGAACAGACAAGGAAAGACTCGTCTTGCTAAATACTATGTTCCTCTCGAAGAATCCGAGAAACACAAGGTCGAATACGAGGTACTAATTTCATTCTCTATCTTTTCTCTTCTATCTTTTTACATTTGTGTTTCTGATTCTTAAATTTGTTTTCTTCATAGGTTCATAGGTTAGTGGTGAATCGTGACGCAAAGTTCACCAACTTCGTTGAGGTCTGTACTATAATTTAAGAAATGTATATCATTCCTCACCCAGATATTGCATAACAAACACTATTTTGATCGATTTTAAAGAGCGTTGCTTTGTTGGGATTGTGGAATCTTCTTCAGCTCAAGGCATTTTGGTTGTCTGTGATTAAATAATATTCGAAATGTAGACATTGAAGCCTAGTTTCTAGCTTCGTTTATTACTTCATGTCCTGTATTTCATATAGAACTCAATGACCTTAATCAAACATGAACATGTTATTGAGAATGCATATTCTGTAGTTGATATCTTTGTGGATCTGTAGATAAATAAATGATGAATCTTTTCTGCAATCATTCTCAGTTTAGAACACACAAGGTAATATACAGACGTTATGCTGGATTGTTTTTCTCGGTGTGCGTCGATATAACCGACAATGAATTGGCTTACCTGGAGTGCATCCATTTGTTTGTGGAGATATTGGACCACTTCTTCAGCAATGTCTGTGAACTAGATTTGGTGTTTAATTTCCATAAGGTACAGAACATCTCTTTTCGGATTAGAAGTATTCACCGTTTGTGTCTTATGAAGATGCTACTGCGTTTCTAGATTTGGTCTCTGTGTGTTGCACTCTAATAATTTGCTACTAATTTAATTAAAAGGTGTACTTGATACTCGATGAATTCATTCTAGCTGGGGAGCTCCAAGAAACAAGCAAAAGGGTGTGTAAAATTTTTGGTTCAAGCTTTTTTCTTTGACTGTCTCCCTCCAGCGTTTAACTCTTAAAGGTTTGGGATAACTTGTAACTTGCAGGCGATCATCGAAAGGATGTCAGAACTTGAGAAGCTAGAGTGATGAAGGTTCTCAAGAGTCACTTCCTACTTGTTTAACGTGCACTTGTTTAGATGTTTCGGTCATTCTTGGTGTGTCGGAGATTTGCAACTTTGTTGAGTTGAAGACAATAGTGGTGTTTAGATTGTGAAGGATATAAAATGATTCTGCTGAGATCATTTATTCAAAATTTGTTCATCTGTGAGATTTTCATTTCAACTAGTGAGGTTACTACTCAAGACATTGAATTATGTATAAAAGTGTTTGTTTCGTAAAGACTTTGGTATCACGAATAAGTCATCCAAGAGGATTATAGTAAGTATCGAACTATCAACAAAACAGAGAGAACAAATAGTGCAGACTGCAGAATGTGAACATATTCCAATTTTGATTTCTCAGATCAGTTTCAACCATCTGCTGCACTTCTCTGTTCTCCATTGGTAAGCTTTCAGGAAACATAAGGCCATCAACTCAGTATAAGAGCAAAATAACACACAAATTGATGAACTTCTCTGAGATTGTGTTTTTAGAAAAAACGTTTAGACATTTTACCTTTTGTCATAATCATTTGTCCTTATTTGTGTTTGTAAACTACAAGATTTTGCCCCCAGGGACAAATAGTTTGTATTTTGTCCACCCGATCCAGATATTTTCGCCCCCAGGAACACCCATATGAACTTTTCTGAGATTGTGTTTTTAGAGAAAACGTTTAGACATTTTATCTTTTGTCCTTATTTGCTCTTGTAAACTACAAGATTTAGGCCTCAGGGACAAATTGTTTGTATTTATGTCCACTGGATCTAAGATGATTTCTCATCTGTGCAGATCTATTTATTGTCCAGGGCAACATGGTTTTTTGTTAACGAACATGCTTTTATTTCATCCCTCCTCGCCTATTCGCCACTGATGGATACCCTTCAGAGGATCGTGTGAATACTTACTCCAAGTTAGAATACCTGTTGGACTTGCTTAAATCCTCTTTTTGTCCGTTGTTCGATCTCCCTGTCCATCGACGTTCTCTCTCGGGTATACTTGTCCACAGTTTCTTCTGCCGATCAGTTGTTCCTAAGAAGAAACACGAGATATAGTTTGTTTTTGGAGGTCGTCCAAGTCACTTCTCCCTTAGAGAATTCAGTATTATCACAGGCCTCCGGTGATGGCCTTATCCAGATGATCTTGAAGACTTGCCCCAGTCAAGTGTTGGCTCTGACCCATACTAGAATTCTTTGATAGGGTCTCATTCTTCGATTATTATTCAGGAGACTGTGGACTGATTAAAGAGTGATAAGAAGCTCCTCAAATCAAAGAGGATGCCAAGGTCCTCTTCTTTTCTTTCCAGAGGATAGTTCCTGGTAAGTTTCCTAACTTCTTTTCCAACATCTTCTCACCTCAATGTGCTAACTCATTCTTCCATGTTCTCTAGATTGCGGGCTTGCCATGCACCCAGAAGTGTTCTCGGTGCTTGGGGAGATGTCACAATAGAGTTACTTGTAAGAATCAATCTGTGTATCTTCACTATTTTAAAACTCTTTTGTGTTTTGTTTTGTCCACAATTGTTCTTGTCAACTGTTCATCTCTCCTGTCCATGGTCTCGCCATGTGTATTTCCTTATGTTCTTGTCAAATGTTATTCTCTTTTGTCTTATTACAAACTTCTTAAAAGAAACATTCCACAAAAACGTGCATCATAGGCTTCACATTTCACAATAAAACGTGCATTCCACAAACACACATAAACACAAACACTTACCAAAGGCTCATCAGTCATCTACCTAATGCTCCTAGTACCATGGTTCTGTTTAAGTCTACGGGTCTGAGTATTTTCATCTGGTGTTCTCACAGTCTAGCCAAGGAAAGTAATCCAGAGCTCTTCAAATACTCAACCACCATTCGATGGCTTTATCCTAATCAATCAATGCAATCATCAACCTCCAGTAAAAATATAGGAACAGGTTTTCTATATCCCAGAATATATTCTCTTCGACTAAATCCCCATATTCCTCATTGATAAGAAAACACCTTAACCCAAACAAAAAGGTTCAAGATCTATGCAACCAAAGGAAAATTAAACACAGAAACTGATAATTAAACAGAAAAGATCATATCTTTGTCTTCTTGGGCTTCACGGGACATATTACAGGAGAAGCATCATCACCTTCTTCTTCATCAGACAAGATTTGGTCGGGAACATCATCATCTGGAACATTATGCTTTGTGATAAACTCCTTAAGGATCTTCATACTTTCAACTTTCATCGAAACCAATTGATCCAATACAGTATCACCCTTGTTTGAATCAATTGTGTAGCTCTCTGTCCCAAGCTTGAATTCGACTTTAACCAGAATCTTCGCAGGAACTGACTCGTGGCTCTCAATCTCCATAATCAAACAACCCTGAAACTAAAACTAAATAATAAGACTGGAATCGTTAAGTGCTTATAAAATCTCAGTTTTCTATGCTTAGAACCCTAACAAGTTCAAAATGAATTTAATTTTGGTACCTGAAATTAATTCCGGTGGAAGAAGAAGAAGACAACAGAAGCAAAAGGCCGATGAAGAGCGATTACAAAATTTGAAGGGACCAAATGACCACTATTTACCCTAAGAACCAATGGTTCACAAATAGTTAATTGGTTTGGCGGAGGACCGGTTAAGAAAAAAGATAGGCTATAATGTATATGAGATCCACTAGAGATTGATGTATAATAGTAATGTTTTAGCTTTTAACACTCTCTTCAAGTTTGTGGTGTGGGAAAATTGTGCTTGCTCCTAAGATTTGTTGCAATTAAATATATACAATATGGAAGAAAGGCTTAAGAGAATAGCACATGAAGACTAACTACCAATATAAAAGCTACAAGCAACTGATTGCAATAATAATAATAATTTCACAGTCTAAAATCTAAAACTGATCCAAAAATTCGGGTATCCGGTAGTTTCCAAAACCAAAAAATAATCTATTGGGTCTATTTTATTTGGACTCATGGGTATGGAGTAATATACGAACCGATACCCGAATGGATACCTGAATACATATATAAATTTGAGTATTTTTGTTTTTTATGTATTTTTAAAGTACTTGAGTATTTTAAGGCATTTTAATATATTTTGGATATATTTTTCTTTTTCAACTGATAGTTTGCAAATAATCAAATATTTTAAGGTACTTCTGAGATTTTGAGATTTTTTTGTATATTTTTAAATATTTTGGGGTACTTTTTTGGTTTTATAATAGTTTTTAAATTTTTCGGGTATTACTCTAAATCTGACCCGAATAATAACATATCCTAAATGAATAATAATATTGTAAACCCAAAAACCCAAAATTCAATAGATTCGACCCGAATCTAAAACTGTTATCCGAATACTCAGGCTAGTCTAAACCAAGTAGAGGAACAAATTACAAGCCTTCAAGCTCAGTGGAAATTGAACTTTAACATTGAACAGAATATCTCAAAGTGAGTGGAAGTTGAAATACAAACAATTGAATTCAACAAAAAATATGATAATTATTCAATACTCAAAACAGAGAAGACAACAACCAAGAATATTAGTTGCAAAACAAACGTCAAAGGAGCAGAAGCAATTTGAAACACTGTCTTTAAATAAACATAACACTCTCTACATAATGCAAGAACATGAAATTATGGTTGGTGCTTCCTATAAGCATTCTAATCTGGTTGCTTTTATGATCCAGAAAGTAAACGTTTATATACCTGATGTCTGCTAAGACAATCTCTCCCATATCAGAAGTGCCCAATATTGCTAAATCTTTATAGAATTCCCAAAGTGTACTACCTTTAGGAAAAGGTAATCGTTTATATGACCACTTTTGTTTCTTAGCATCCTCTAAAATCCTCAAATGGAAAAGGGTACGGTATATATTGACAAAAGCTACTTTTCCATGGTAGTTTATCAAACTAGCGTAGCCTGAAGAATCAAAAGCCTCTGGAATTTCAGAAACTACTTCCAAACTTTCAGTCCTCAAATCAAACCTCATCAAGACTTGTTCCTTCATGGAAGCAGTGTAATACAAAACTCCTTCTATGCACACATGTCTGGTTCTAGGATAGTGAGTAGTACTGCACTGTATCATTCTCCACGAGCAGTTTTGAGCTCCCAATGTGAGGACAAAATGATAGCAAACAACTAAACTTTTCAAAAAGCCTAAAACTTTGTATTGACCACTGCTTGGATCATATCCTAAAAAGCTTTTGAAGAATGCGTTCTTGTCATTGCAAGGTGGTACTGGTAAGGTTATGTACTTACCAATGCTGGGATTACATATGATTTGGTCATTGCCATCTACATAGCTAATCAACCCATGAGCATAACTAGGATTTTGAGAGCACGATCTGTTCGAACTTGATAATACAAATTGAGATGGTTCCTTGACAACTAGAGGTTGAGGTTTAGGTAAATCTAGGAATGGCTCCGAAACATAAGCTGATTTGGTGAGAAAGTACCAATCTCCTTGTTTATTTATCTTTTTTGCACAGAGTAAGCGAGGCAGCTTCTTAGGAGAAGACCGAAGAGAGTAGGATCTGATAAATTCATCACTGCGTATTGTTTTTTGCCATAACTTTGATACGCAAACGGAGCTGGCTACTGATTTTACAGGCAACCTCAAGAGTATCTCGAACCACAAGTCCATTGGAATTGGATCCATAGATTTCATATTCTTCTCCATGCCAAGTCTCTTTTGTCTTCTCAAACCCTATTCATCTATTTGGAACTCTAGCGATAAATTTATACTAACCTGAATTGCGAATTACCAAAAGACTAGAGAAAATCGAATCTAATAAGTCTAACTATTAATTTAGGTTTATTTCACACTAATGTTGGGCCTGTTGGGCCAACACGTTACAACACATTAAAGAAAAGGTTCATGAGTAATAACCCTCGTTACACCTAACACAATTAAAAGGAAAAGAGGATGCTTTCGCAGATGCTAGAGAGACATAACGTATGTAGAAGACAAAAGAGTCCTGTAATCTCGGTGTGTCTTTTCCCTTTGTAGTTCTTGTGTGTAACGATTTTCCCAAGCTCAGTCTTAACAACTTTTTATGTTTCTTTGCTTGTAGGTGAAGAAAATAGAGCGATAAAAGAGAATAGAGTCCAGAGATTTACAAGTTCCCAAGGCATAAACTTGCCAATGTACGTCTTGGAGAGCTAAAATCCCAGCTCTCAAGGGACTATACTTCACGAGTATACATTACAGAGTACATGAATCCGACAATACAATCAAAGACAACAACCGAGAAGAAGAAGCTTGAAGAATGTAAGCTTTTCTCTCTAAACTGATACATGATATGACGTTAGGGACACATGTACGGCTGTAATGATAAGTGAGATTGGACGGCTCAGATGAAAACGAGCTTACAACAAGGATTTGGGAAATAAAAGCTGAAGTTTAGCGATTTAATATTCTTGTCGTTATTTTGATTGTTACGATTGTAACCCGCTTCTTCCTCTTTGTGTTGTGAATCTTGGATCATCCTCTCAAGAATCTATTCTATGTTCATTAGATTCTGAAGGTGAGCCATTGAATTCCTTGTTTGTAAGAACATTGGATTCATTTACCGTAATGCAATTTGTTGATTGAAGATTTTACAAATTGGTTGTATCATAAACTCTCTCTATGATCTCCCTATTGCCTCTTGAAACTCATGCATCCCACATCTCTCTTCCTCTGATCTCAGGTTCTGATTTGTAGGTCGTCAAAAGCAGAACCTTCAGCTGCTTTTTCCCTTGACTTGCCATTATCGAACATAAGGACAAAATAGAGATCAAAGATGGACATGAGCCTGACCAGAAATAAACACAGATGGTTTTGGGCTTCACATTGCAGCTACGGCCCATAAGCATCTCCCTTCGGCCCAGATAATGATACACATCGTATCACATTCTCCACCTCGACGCGTATCACTCGTGCAAAAGTGAATTTAACCAATTCACTTTCCTTTTTCTCCTCGACAAGAACCATGTCGGAACCCTAGTTCAATCAATGAACTAGATTCAGTCTCTGAGCACCCTCAGACGACTTCTAGCCTCTTTGAACTTTTTCACTGAGACCGGCTTCGTGAGAATGTTAACCGGATTAACCCTGGTATCGATCTTCGATATCAAGAGATCCCCTTCTTCAATCACATCTCGGAGAAAGAAATACCAACTCTGGATATGCTTTGTCCTCTCGTGGAACACACTGTTCTTTGCAAGACAGATAGTGCTTTGCGAATCGTAGAAGAGCTCCACCATCTTCTGAGGAAACCCTAACTTACAGGTAATCATTTTGAGCCATAACGCCTCTTTCGTAGCTTCTGTTAGAGCCATATATTCTGCCTTTGTGGTTGATAAGGCCACTATTGATTGCAGGCCCGAACACCAGCTTATAGTATTCCCTCCTACGTGAAAAGCATAACTAGTGATAGATCTTCTACGATCCAGGTCAGTAGCGTAATCGCTATCACAAAACCCCTCGATTTTGAATTCTTGAGCCTTTTTGAATGTTAGGTGATGAGTAGAGCTTCCCCTTAAATATTTTAGAATCCATCTAACCATTTTGCAGTGTTCTCTGTTAGGTGCGCTCATGAAGCGACTCACTAGACCAACTCCATGGGCAATATCTGGTCTAGTCCCAATCGTCGCATACATCAGGCTTTTGACAACATTTGAGTAAGGTACTCCTTTCGTCTCCTTCTCTGCATCGGCCTTATCTTTGTCTTTAGTGCTCTGTGGTTTAAATTGACACCCTATGGGTGTCTGAACTGTTCTCAATTCACCATTATAAAACACTCTTAAAACTTTCTTGATGCATGCTTCCTGAGATAAATATAGAGTTCCTTGAGCTCTGTTTCTAATAATATCCATGCCTAGAATCCTTTTAGCTGATCCTAGGTCTTTCATCTCAAACTCACCACTTAACAATTCCTTAACCTTCTGAATTTCTTTCATATCTTCTGCTAGAAATCAACATATCGTCCACATATAATAACAAATAGATCAAATTACCTTGTCCACAGGTTCTTGTATAGATGCAATTATCTAGCAGACTTCTTGAAATTTGTTTAGCTTTCATGAACTGATTAAACCGCAGATTTTATTGCCTAGGTGACTATTTAAGTCTATACAAAGATTTCTGTAGTAAGCAAACAATGTTCCCCTTAGAGTAACCCTCAGGTTGTTTCATTAGAATTCTTTCATCCAAAAAACCATGTAGAAAAGCGGTTTTCACGTCTAGTTGTTCTAGCTCAAAATCTATATTCACTACTATAGACAAAATGAGTCTTATCGTAGTGTACTTTACCACTAGAGAGAATACTGCATGGTAGTCTACTCCTTCTATCTGTGAATACCCTTTTTCCACAAGCCTAACTTTAAATCTAGGTTCTTCTACTCCGGGAATAGCAGGTTTCAGCTTAAATACCCATTTACACCCAATGGTTCTCTGTCCTTCTGGCTTTTCAATGAGCTTCCAGGTAGAATTCTTAAGTAAAGAATCCATCTCCTCATCTATGGCCTTTATCCAATTTTCTTTTTCTCTGCTTCTCATAGCATCCTGAAATGTCATTGGTTCTTCTTCTATTATCTCTAGCTAAGTGATAGCTTCTTTGAACTGTCTGTGGGTCCTCTAATTCTGATTATTGTTCAGAATCCTCATTCTCTTGGATTTCTGTAGTAACTCCACCTTCTTCTAGTATTTCTTTTTCACTGTGTTTGACTTCAAAAATCATTTTATCCTTTTCTTTTGACTCCTTCTCTTGACTATCAATATCCCTGCTCTTTTCAATGCCTTTGTACAAGATATTTTCCCACAATGTTACATTACGACTAATGAGACATCTTCTGTCTTCACTATTCCATATTTTGTAACCTTTCACACCTTGAGGACAACCCATAAATATCTCCTTCTTAGCTCTAGGCTTCAACTTTCCATGATCCACATGATAGTACACCAAACAACCGAACCTCTTCATATGTGAATAATCAGGCTTTATGCCAGTCAAGACTTGTTCTGGTATCTCTAGTCCCAGAGGAACTGAAGGTGATCTATTTATTATATAAACCACAGTTGAAGCAGCCTCAGCCCAGAAGGATTCTCCTAGACCTGTTTCACTTAGTAAGCTCCTCACATTTTCCAGAATCATTCTGTTCAACCTTTCCGCCACATCGTTCTGTTGAGGGGTGTAAGGACATGTCCTATGTCTCTTAATTGCATGTGCTTTACAATGATCTTCAAATAGCTTATTGCAGTATTCCAGCCCATTATCTGTTCTAAGAGTTTTCAACTTCCTTCCACTTTGATTCTCAACCAAAATTTTCCACTCAACAAACTTTTCAAAGGCTTCGTCTTTTGTCTTTAGGAAATAAATCCAAACTTTTCTGGAAAATCATCTACAAATGATATATAGTAGTGACAACGTGAGAGACTAGGAGTTACATTTGGAGATTTCCAAAATATCAGAATGAACATATTCCAATTTTTCTTTAGAAATATGCTTTCTTCTCTGAAATGATGTCTTGTGGCATTTTCCCAAAATGCAATACTCGCATTGTTTAAGCTTCACTGACTCTTTTATCTTCAATAAATCTTTCTTAACCAATACTTGTAATCCTTTTGCACTCATATGCCTAAGTCTGTTATGCCATAACAGTAGATTATCTATTGGACTTACTGCTGCATTCGCATTTCCTTCAGTATTTACTTGATCCTTTAGTAGTTTTCCATCAAGAATATACATAGTATCTTGACAATCTCCTGTTATGACTTCTTTTTCTCCATAAAACACTTGAAGTCTAAAGTTCCTGGATTGAAACCAGCAGCCTCGAGACTCTAGTTGACCAAGGGAGATTAAATTTCTCTTAGCCGTAGCAGAGTATCTGACTTTGGTCAATACAATTGTTGAGTTATTGCAATTAACCACCTTAAGATTTCCAATAGCTGTGAACACACAATGTGTATCATTCCCCATTAAAATCTTTCCCATATCAATTTCTTCAACTTCGAACATCAAATCCTTTCTATAAGTTAAATGATACGAGCATCTCGAGTCTAATATCCAGCTATCACTTAGGTTTACTTCTGAAGTAGTCAGCATCAAGGGTTCTTCTTCTAAAACTTGAGCTACATTTGCTTGTGATGTGCTTCCTTGATCTTTCTTGGGACAGTCCTTCTTAAAATGTCCTCAGATCCACAAATCCAAAAGGTTTTTTTAGCTTTTGTCTTTTCCTTCAGCTTGTCTTGCTTCTTTGCTTTTCCTTTGTACTTTCTTTCATTTTCTGGTTTAGATTGAAAATACAAACCTTCACCATTTTGTCTTGATAAGTGATTTCCCTTT
>JAKUCM010009770.1:0-23787 GCA_023374145.1 Lepidium sativum | reverse complement strand
GTGATGTTACTGCATAGAGTTGTGTGCTTTCACTCAGATGAGAGGAGATTAGGTTCAAAGATCCTTAATAAGAAAACCAAGCAGCTTAGATTCAACTAAATAGAATTCATTAGTAAATTGCCTCACATATTTCATAAAACAATCGATGATAGAGTTGGAAGTAGTCACTGAAAAGAGGGAGAAATAATAGCAGAGAAAGAGAAGAATTAGGTAGGTGATGAGATCAGGAAAATAGCAGAGAAACAAGAAATAAAAGAAGAACATAAGTGGAAGATAATAGAAGAGAAGAGAGCGACTGGGAAATTAAAAAGGGAAACTCTCTAATACAATGTTTCATAAAATAATTCCAATAGATGGATTACTGTCTTTTTATTACAAAAAATACACAAATAAGTAGAGATTAGCCATTGGAGGCTATTTGATAACAACATTTATACTATCAAATAAATCTACTGTAAAATTCAATCATTCTACTACAACAAGATGTCAATCAAACTAGACAAGCAACTAGCAATCAATAGACAATCAACTCAAACCAATCTAAGCCAATCATCATTCAAAGACATAATTCAATCCAAAATAAACTTGGTAAAAACAAAGCATAAAAACAAAATTTAAACACAAAACATAGAAATATATGAAAACTAGAGCATGAACAAGACTTGGCTGTCACCAACGATTCATAGACTAACAGGCACTAAGAACAAAACTAAAATAGCCTAATAACACCCTAAACATTCAGTCTCGTAAGCTAGGAATGATTATCTCAGCGTAGGTTCTTTCAAGCATTTTCACAAACACCTTGTGGGTGAGAAACACTAAATCTCAGATTTCAATTGATCAAAGAGAAATAAGCATTAAGCACACCTAAACTGGTGAGATCTAAGCAAAATTTAACTTTAAGCAAGCCTAGAACAGCCTAGATCTACACTAATCTAACCCATTTCCTTAAGAACCCTAATGGATCTACTCAATCATAAAAATGATAAACCCAAAAAACAAAATAATTAACATCAAAAGAAAGATAAGAAAGATATGAACAACAATGCTTAAAGATTCAAATTGAAATAAACAAAGGATCACAAAGGATGAATGTTTCAAATCTGGAAAATTACAAGGAAAAGAGAAATCTCAATCTTAGTCTTTTTGTCAAAGAGGTAAAAATGAGGATAAAGTTATTAATGACATAAGAATAATACTTATAGTCTTTTTCAAAAGAAAACCCTAAAAAGTCAACGCAGAAAAAGTCAATAATTCTTGTGGAAGGAAAGCATTCGACCACCCCTTGGTCGAGCATGTTGATTATTGGCCAAAAATTCTTATTCACGTTCCGAATGTCGCTTCTAGGCTGATGATTTCATCCATACGTCTTCACGAAGTCCTGAATCCTCCAAATTATGCTCTAAAAATACCTAAAACAAGTCCTTATGCACATGTATGTTATGCAAGAAGCAAAGTATGTAATATACACCTAAAGGACTCTAAAATGATGATAACACTATGGATATGAATGCAAAATATGCTAAATGATGCTTCATAATGTGCTAAAATGTAGGCATATAAACTCCCTCAAACTAAGCCTTTGATTACCCTAAAAAGAAAATGCATAGAGCAAAGAAGGAAAAGATGGTGTAGACAATGGAAACACCTTACCTCAAACAAAGAACTTATCAAGCTGAAAACTGTAATCCACAAATGATCCCCTACTCCATTGTAAAAACCACAATCTACTTGCATTAAGGCTTAACATCCTAACCAAATATTCCTAGTACTTAGCTGGACTCTAAGAAACTCAAATTTGAATCCTAATTCCAAAGGGGTAGGTGTGACACCCTAACTCAAGATGCCTACGTCCGAATTCGATTCAGTTTGGCCTTGGGCGGACCAAACACTTAGTCAGTTTTAGGTTCTTTCTTTACTTAGTCTTTTTCGGGTTTTTGGCAATTTTATAAGCCCAAAACATATGCATAAACCAACTCAAGAGGTTCTAGTACAACAAGTTTGCAAGAATGTTCGAATTTAAATGTGTCTAGACCTATTTTAACCCAGTCTTATTCCATCCTTCCTCCTTCTCGCCTCGGTCTCGCTCCTACTTAGCCACTTTCACGGTCTTTGGGTAAATCACCTACAATCACACAGATTGAGTAAGCAAACGAATTTGCTTAGTGAGTCGGTCATTCCGTCCCACTAGGCAAACCAGATACGTATCAAACAACAAACAATCAAGTCAGAGATAGCATTATTCATGCACAGAGTCCAACATACTCATATGCTCAGAGTCCGATAATATATGTTGCCTTAGTTACTCGGATTCACCCGAATCAACCAAAACACCAATCATGAACGGAAAACAGTACATATTCATCCAATCAATCACGCAATCCTAACCCATCTAAGACTTAATCTCACTATTGCCCAAAACAAACCAAGAATCACCTCAACGGTCCTGAAAACTCACCTTTGCCTTAGCCTGACATCTCTTGATGCGATTGCCAATCAAGATACTCAGATCCGGTTTTGATCGCTCTCGATCCGCTCTTTCCCTTGCTCGATTTGGCAAAATTTGGTCTTAGAGTTCTTTCGCAATGATTCCGATTTTCCTTAGAGATTTTCGTGTTGATTTTTGGGCTGTGGCAGTTTTGATCCCTATTTATAGGGTTTTGGGTGAAAAACCCTAACCCTAATCCGCCCCAAGGTGGGCCAAATTCGAGCCCACCTGAATTGGATCAGGTCCAATCCGCTGGACACTTATGTCCCGGACCGACCCATGAACGGCCCAACCACTTCCCACTATCACTCCCTTCAGTTCGGACACTCAACTTCCCTGTCCGAACACTTCACTTCCTGTCCGAATATTTCACTTCCTGTCCGAACACACTACCCGTTTGGACATTGTCACTCCCTTGTCCGAATTTCATGGACTTGTCCGAATTTCCCGCGGCTTGGTCCGAATTTCCCGCGGCCTGGTCCGAATTTCACGCGACCTTGTCCGAACTTCACGCAGCCTGGTCCGAAATTCTCGCGACCTTGTCCGATTCCTGCGGCCTTGTCCGAATTTCACTTGGCCTTGTCCGAATGACATATTGCCTTGTCTGAATTGCACTTGGCCTTGTCCGAATGACACATTGCCTTGTCTGAATGGTATCTAGCCTTGTTTGAATCGCTCTTGCCCTTGTTCGATCAAAACCCTAGACTTTTCCTTACTTTCTCACACAACTTCCTTTGTCCCTCGAACCCATCCGGAATCACCCGAAGGGTCCGCGGAACGCGGGTGTTACAAGTCTCCCCCACTTCAAAGGATTCGTCCTCGAATCTAGACTTGAGATGGTCCAGCCTTTTGCTTCTCAAATAACTTAGGAAAATTTTCCTTTATTCTGACCTCCGGTTCCCACGTGACCTCAATTTCCCCATCGCAATCCCATTCGAATTGGACCATTCTGGTTTTCTTCCTTCGGTCTGCCTTGACCTTCTTATCTAGGATCCGGACTGGAACTCCTTCAATCGTCATATTTTCCTTTAGGTTCCTTGGAGGTTCAACCACGACTTGTTCTCCATTGCCTAAGCATTTCTTTAGCATCGAAACATGGAAAACGTTGTGAAACGCATCCAGTTCCAAGGGCAGTGCCAACTTATAGGCTACCTTCCCAATCCTTTCCAAAATCTCATAAGGCCCCATATACCTTGGTGTTAACTTAGCTGATCGGGCCAAACGCTCCTTACCCTTATATGTGACCATCTTAAGGTAGACCAAGTCACCAACTGGGAACTCAAGTTCCTTCCTTCTCTTGTCCGCATAGCTATTTTGCCTATCCTGAGCTTGTTTCATGTTGAGCTTGACCATTCTCAACTTTTCTGTTGTGTCCTTTAGGAAATCCCGCCCATATATACTTCGCTCCCCCCACTTGAGTCCAACACAAAGGGGTTTGACACGGTCGTCCGTACAGTGCCTCATAAGGAGACATCCCAATACTTGCGTGATAACTGTTGTTATACGCGAATTCGGCCAAAGGTAAGTGGTCATCCCACTTACCTCCCCAATCCAACAAACTTGCCCGCAACAAGTCCTCAAGTGTTTGGATAATACGTTCTGACTGACCGTCTGTCTGCGGATGGTAAGCCGTACTCGTATGGACCCTAGTCCCCAACCTAGCCTGAAGCACTTTCCAAAACGCTGAACAGAACTTAGCATCCCGATCCGACACTATGCTTGCTGGTGCACCATGCAACCGAACAATCTCCCTTACATAGATTTCGGCCAACTTTTCAGCTCGATCCGTCCTATTGACCGCAATGAAGTGAGCCGACTTGGTTAGTCGATCCACTATTACCCATATCGCATCCCTTTTATCACATATGGGCAGTCCCGTTATAAAGTCCATTGTGATCATGTCCCATTTCCATTCCGGGATCGGTAGGCTTTGCAATAACCCACTGGGAACTTGGTGTTCTGCCTTCACCAATTGGCAAGTAGGGCATTCTGAAACCCACTTAGCGACGTCCAAGTTTCATTCCTGTCCAATGATAGTACCTTTTTAGATCTCGGTACATCTTGGTTGATCCAGGATGGATAGCCAACTTAGACTGATGTGCCTCCTTAAAGATTTCTTCTCGCAATCCTTGATCGTTTGGAAGACACACTCGGCCATGAACCAGAATCGTCCCATTATTCGAAATCTGGTACTCAGTATTATTGTTCTTTGCTACCTTGTTCAGATTTTCATCATTTTCCAAGGCAATCCGTACCCGACTTAGCAAATCCGCTTGGTCCGCTGCACCTAAGCCCAAAGGTTCCTTTTCAACTGTTAAGGCTGCTAGACTCAACGTCCCGACCATGCTAATCAGCCTTTCCATCTCTTTTTCTGAGTCCACGTCCACCCTTTTCCTACTTAGTGCATCAGCAACTAAGTTTGCCTTATCCGTATGGTATTCTATGTCCAGGTCATAGTCCGCGATCAGTTCCATCCATTGTCTTTGCCTTAGGTTCAAGTCCGGTTGAGTGAAGATGTACTTCAAACTCTTATGATCCGTGAACACTTGGACCTTCCCACCATAAAGGTAGGCTCGCCATATCTTCAAGGTGAAAACAACTGCAGCCAGTTCCAAGTCATGAGTGGGGTAATTCACTTCATGCTTCATTAACTGTCGTGATGCATAAGCTATCACCTTCCCATGCTGCATCAGTACGCAACCCAAACCCATTCGTGATGCGTCCGTATACACCACATAAGGCTCACTTGGTTCTGGCAAGGCCAGAACTGGAGTACTCGTTAGCATGTCCTTAAGCCTCAAGAAACTCCCTTCACATTCCTTAGTCCAACTGAAAGGGACATCCTTTCCAGTAAGCCGGGTCATAAGCTGAGCCATGCTCACAAAGCCTTTAACAAAACGTCGGTAATACCCAGCCAATCCAAGGAAGCTCCTTACCTCGGATGCGTTCAAGGGTCTAGGCCATTCTGAAATTGCCTTGATCTTTTCCGGGTCCCTGGACACTCCCTTATCCGAGACCACATGACCCAAGAACCTAATTTTCCTTTGCCAAAAGCTGCACTTACTCAGCTTTCCGAACAGCTTGTGTTCCCTTCGCTTCCCCAAAACCGTCCTTAAGTGACCTTGATGCTCTTCCGGCGACTTAGAGTACACCAGAATGTCATCTATGGAGGTGATCACAAATTCATCCAAGAATTCTCGGAACACATCGTTCATCAATTTCATGAAGGCTGCTGGAGCATTGGTCAGCCCGAAGGGCATGACCACGAACTCAAAGTGTCCGTACCTTGTTCGGAAGGCTGTTTTTCGAACGTCAGGCTCCGCGATTGGGATCTGATGGTAACCCGAAGCCAAATCGATCTTTGAGAACCATGTAGCACCTCTGAGTTGGTCCAACAACTCGTCTATCTGTGGAAGAGGGTACCTGTTCTTTACCGTTACTCGGTTCAACCCATGATAATCTATGCACAGCCTGAACGTGCCACCCTTCTTCTTGACGAAGAGTACTGGTGCGCCCCAAGGCGAACTACTTAGGCGAATCAATCTCATGTCCGTCAATTCACTAAGCTGCCTCTTTAACTCGGCCATCTCTACAGGCACCATCCAATAAGATGCCTTAGAGATTGGGGCCGTCCCGGGTTCTAACTCGATCGTGAAATAAACAGATCGAGATGGTGGTAAACCCTTAACTACCGTGAACACATCCTTGAACTCGTTCACCACCGGAATATTCTTAAGTTCTGTGTCCGTTTTTGCCTAGGCAGTTGTGATCGTAGTTAGGTACGCTTCACATCCTAGTTCGACCATCCGTTATGCTTAGATAGCCGAAATGATCAAGTTCCCTGAGGTGGGTCGGATTCCCTGAAACACCAGCTGATTCCCACAATTTTCAAACTTCACTCGACCGCGATGGCAGTCTAAGTGTGCTTTGTTCGTTCCGAGCCAATCCATTCCCAAGATCACGTCATAAGACTGCACTTGGCAGATCACCAGATCAACTGGCATGCTCACTCCCTCTATGCACACTGGGACGTTCCGGACACTACCCAAAATGTCCATCACTTGCCCACTAGCGGCTCGGAATAGTCCTTTACCTTCCCCGGGTTCCTTCTGGAATCCTTCAGTACCTATCATTGTTGGGTGCACAAAACAGTGTGTCGCCCCCGAATCAAGCAGTACATGGGTTGCCACACCACCCATTTTCACAGTTCCTACACATTGTCTATACTGCTAAGGACCCTATCATACGCAACAAGCAAGCAAGTTCACCAAGAAAATGCTAAGGTAAAGAGTGAGCAGACTCACCAGTTATTGAGCGCGCAGTGTTCTGATCCGCTGGATCCGCAACCATCGAATAAACCCTCGGCACCAATGCTTGCCTCTTTGGCGGAGGTGGCAGTGCTTCACTTGCCTGTTTCCCTGAAAACTGCTCCAACTTTGGACAATGCGGTCTGATGTGCCCAAATTCACTGCAGTTGTAGCACACCCTTGCATCACTAGTTCGGACTTCCTTTCCCCTTGGGTCCTCTTTCGGGCAGTCCCGAATCCTATGCTCCGTGCTACCACATCGGAAGCATGCACCCGAAGCAAATCTGCAGGTACTAGTATGCTCCTTCCCACAAACCTTGCACGTACTGCGGGCAACAATTGGCTTCGCGGACCCATTTCCTTCCAACTTCTTGAACCTGGGTCCCAAAATACTTCCCGCCTGCACTTGCAGTACAGTTTGTACCCGCTTCCTTTCCCCAGCCACCTTGGCTTTTTCCAGCCCACTTTCCAACTGTGCTGCCTTCTCTACCAGCTCGGCAACAGAATTGTAGTTCCGAACTTGGCAAACGTTCCGGAGCTCAATTCGCAGTCCGCGCATGAAGCGACGAACCTGGACCTTCTCATCGTCCAACTCGCGACCCGCATATCGCCTCGGATTGTTGAACTTGGTCTCATATTCCCTCACGGATATGGATCATTGGCAAAGATCCAGAAAGGCTCCCTCAAGCCGATCAAACACTTTCGATGGAAAGTATTTTGCTATAAACTCCTTACCGAACGTTTCCCAGCTGCAGTTCGGGTTATCCATTCTTCCCGAAACGCCTTGCCACCAATTGTGCGCGTCCCCTTCTAGGTAGTGGACCGCGATATCCCTCTTAAACTCTTCCGGGCATCGGATAGAGTTGAAATTCCTTTCCAGCCTACTTTGTCACTCGTCTGCCTCGATAGGTTTGGCACCTCCTGAAAAGAACTTGGTGCCTAACTTCTGCATGTGATCCATCATTTTCAAGTATGATGGAGTAACCGCATAGTGTGTCTCCTCGACCACATTTTCCACCGGAACCGAAATCACCCGCGGTGGTACTGCTGCAGCGTGCACTACCCATGAACGGCCCAACCACTTCCCACTATCACTCCCTTCAGTTCGGACACTCAACTTCCCTGTCCGAACACTTCACTTCCTGTCGGATTATTTCACTTCCTGTCCGAACACACTACCCGTTCGGACACTGTCACTCCCTTGTCCGAATTTCATTGACTTGTCCAAATCTCCCGCGGCCTGGTCCGAATTTCACGCGACCTTGTCCGAACTTCACGCAGCCTGGTCCGAAATTCTCGCGACCTTGTCCGATTCCTGTGGCCTTGTCCGAATTTCACTTGGCCTTGTCCGAATGACATATTGTCTTGTCCGAATTGCACTTGGCCTTGTCCGAATGACACATTGCCTTGTCTGAATGGTATTTAGCCTTGTCTGAATGGCACTTGGCCTTGTTCGATCAAAACCCCAGACTTTTCCTTACTTTCTCACACAACTTCCTTTGTCCCTCGAACCCATCCGGAATCACCCGAAGGGTCCGCGAAACGTGGGTGTTATAGTAGGCCTCAAGACTATTGATTATAGATCTATTGATTCAACTTCCAGGAACGTAACAACAAGTATGGACGTCCCCTACTAAGATGTACTATTAAACCAAAATTGGGATTATCCTATTCATCTACTTCAACCATTTTTGAACACCGTTTTCACGGTTTAGGCTGCTCCCATTTCGCTCGCCGCGTGTAAATAACCCAGTGTGAGTTCAAGACTTAATTAATTCAGCACATTTATCACTTCTTGTTTCAACTCAGTTTTTCCTCAAACTCATGTTTATTGCTCTAGCTTTCTCAATGAACACAAGAAAGTACAGGTTTACGCACATCATTAGTTCACCTTAGGCATGAATGTATTAGCTTTTCCAGTGAACACGAAAAAGTACAGGTTTACGCACAGCCCCGGTTCACCTTAGGCAATATCATATCGGCTTTCTCAATGAACACGAGAAAGTATGGGTTTACGCACACTTCCCATTCATCTTAGGCCTAATTATTTTAGCTGAGTTATAAGAATATTATATATCCTTTTTCTTTTCTTTCTTTCTATTTGACAAGCTAAGCTCAAAGAAGGATCATATTCAATGCAACTCAAGCCCCTAATTTGGCAAAAATAATTTCAATTTAAGAGGATACAAATCAGGTCATTTCGAGAAACAACAAAAACACATATTTTAAAGGCGAACAATCTACCAATCAGCTTTCATAAGGGAAGAACCACAAGTTCAAGAGTTTACTATGGTTATTAGCCAATCAACCTAGCAAGACTGTCTATCATTAACAAAATGATTCCTAAGACTCTATACTCAATCCTATATGATTGCAATACAACTATATGAACACTCTGTTTTTTTTAAATGATGCATTTTCAAAAAATTTCAAATTTATGGATTTTCTATGCCATATATGTTATGCAATGATCAAATATGCTAAAATTTTTTTTTTTTTTCGATTTTCTATGCCATAAGTGAGATGCATGATCTAAATGGAAAATCAAGACTAAGAATCACAGGTAATAACGTTAATATCCTCTAAAACCCTCCCCCAAACTTAAAATTACATAGTATTTTGTGTGTATAGAACCTCAAAGGAAGATCCTAGACTAGCAAATCAAAAGAAAAGATGCAATGGTATATACAATGATGTGAAGGAGGTGGTACCTTATTGGAGAGTAGAGAACTTGGAATTGAAGGTGTTTCTGGTTTGTTTTTGATATGCCCAAGCTTCTGCTGTTCGAGTCTCATGCTCGAGCGTGAAGTTCCTGGTGCATTTGAGACACACTTAAGCTGATGCTGCTCGAGTGTCCTCCCCTGGTGCCAGATTCCTTGCGGGGCATGCTATAACGTCCAATTGAGGAGTATTTCGCTGGATTCACCCTTCCTAAGGTTCCACACACGTCCCTTGAATAAAAACATAAGAAAAGAGCAAAAGAAACAAAGAAAAACCACAAGAAAATATATACAAGCTGACGCGGAATCCCGAAGGAATCGTCACTCCAAGTTGTAAGGATAATCCTTGGTCTTCAAAGAGTTTGAGTAACCCCCACCTTAGGTATATCAAACCTAAGATTGTTGTTGTTTCAACTCGCCTTCAATTAAGCAAGTGGTGGAACCACGAAATGTTGACTCGAGTAGCCCCCACCTTTAGTATATTAAACCAAAGATTGTTGCTATTTCGACTTGCCCCTTTACGCCAATGGCTAGGAATGGCCAGACAAGTGTGATGGAAATCACTCGATAAACCAGTTTGATCTCTTGGATATGACACACCAAAAAAGATCGAAAAGTTCACAAAGAACAAAAAGAGAATCACTCTCAAAATTATTGTTAAAAAGTTGGATCCTCACAAATGAGAATTACATGAGTTTATAAAGAAGAGAAATGACTCTCTAGATTCCTCTAAACTTATTGAAGGTCTTAAATATAAAGAGTAAAGACTACTAAGTAAATGACAAGTAAATGTCATAATTTACTATGACTTGAATGAGAAGGACTTTTGAACTTTTGGCCTCCAAAATATCTTTTAGTCTTCCAAATTCGTCACTATTCATGGCCTGAACTTTAAGACTTGATTTAGGACTGCTCTTGGACTTATAGAAGGCTCAAAGTGGTTTGGACTTGGCAAGTATAAAGTCCAATGAATTCCTTATGTTGTTCTTTGTCCAAAAAGCCTTGAATAAATCCACAAATGCTCTCCTTGATTTGTTTACCCCGTGATCTTGTAATTGGACCGACTGGAATCTCCAAAGCTTTCTCGTGATCTTCATTGCTTAGCTCCAAGTTCTCCTTAGCTTCCTTTCTGTTTTCCATGATCATATCATCCCCTTCCTCTTGAAAAGGATTTGACCTCAAATCAGGTTCATCTGCATCAAAAGGAATCAAGTCAGAAATGTTAAAGCTAGAATTGATTTTGTACTCACTTGGCAAGTCTATCTTGTAGGTGCTTTCATTGATCTTTTCTAAGACTCAAAATGGCCCAATGGCCCTTGGCATTAGCTTAGACTTCCTTTAAGCTAGAAATCGTTCCTTCCTCATGTGAACCCAAACTTTGTCTGCAGGTGTAAAGCTCTTCTCACTCCTTCTTTTGTTGGCTTGCTTTTGATATTGCTTAGTCTTTTGCTCAATGTTAAACCTCATTTTTTCATGAAGCTTCTTGACCATCTCAACTTTCTTTTTCTCATCTACTTGAATGTCCTGTGCACTTACAACAAAGCCTAGAAACACAAGGTTATCCGAACAAAAGGTACACTTTTTCAATTTAGCATATAGCTTTTCCTTTCTTACTACACCTAAAACCGATTTCAAATGCTCATTGTGCTCTTCCAAACTTTTGCTAAAAACCAGAATATCACCAAAGTAGACAACCACAAACAAACCAATAAAATATCTCAGAACATGGTTCATTAACCTCATGAAAGTGTTGGGTGCATTAGTTAATCCAAAAGCCATGATTAACCACTCATAAAGACCATGCTTTGTCTTAAAAGCACTTTTCCATTCATCACCCTATTTCATTCGAATTTGGTGATATCCACTCTTAAGATCAATTTTAGGAAAGACACAAGAACCATGCAGCTCATCTAACATATCATCTAAGCGAGGAATTGGGTGTCTATACTTTACCGTGATATTATTGATGGATCTACAATCAACACACATGCGCCAAGTTCCATCCTTCTTAGGAAATAGTAAAACATGCATGACACATGGACTCATGCCCTCAGAGATATATCATTTCTCCATTAGCTCACTCACTTGCCTTTGCAATTCCTTTGTCTCTTCCGGATTGGTTCTATAGGCTGGACAGTTTGGAATGGATGCTCCGGGTACAAAGTCTATTTGATGCTCAATCCCTCGGATTGGAGGTAAACCACTAGGGTTCTCATCCGGAAATACATCTCCGAAATCCTGCAACAAAGAAGAAACACCACTAGGCAAACCGGGGTCAAGGTTAGTAGAACTCATAAAGACCTCTTTGTACATAAGTACAAATATAGACTGATGTGAAACCAAAGCTCTCTTTATCTCACTTGACCTCACAAAGAAATTTTGGTGTTTTCTCTCTTTTCTCTCTTTGTGTGTTTCACTCTTAAGCTCACTATTTTTTGTGTTTCTCTCTCAATCTCACTCTCTTTTTGGTGTTTTGTGTTTGAGTCACTCATAGTTCTCTCCTCACTTTGCTTTAGATACAAATAATCTTGGTAGATCTCATTAGGAGTCATAGGAACAAGTGTAACCGTTTTCCCCTTATAACCAAATGAATGCTTGTTGGTGAAACCATCATGAACAATTTTCCGATCAAACTTCCACGGTCTCCCAAGAAGAATATGCCCAGCCTCCATTGGCACAATATCACAAATCACTTCGTCCTTTACTTCTCAATGCTAAATGGAACCACAACTTGCTTTGACACTTTGAGTTCTCCAAAGTCACTTAACCATTGAAGCTTATACGGCTTGGGATGTTTTCAAGTAGTCAATCCCAGTTTCTCCACAAGTGTAGTACTCGCCACATTCGTATAGCTCCCTCCATCAATTATAAGACTACACACCTTATCAAGAACAAGACATCGTGTGTGGAATAGATTCTCACGCTGCACATTCTCCTCTATTTTACCTTGCACACTCAAAGACCTTATTGCTACCAAAAGATCACCTTTGAGGGAAACACTTCGGTTGCCTTGCACCAATCTCCTAAGTTTTTGATGTAACTCTCGGTGATAGTGACTAGGAACGAACCGTCGTCTCATCAAGGTTTTCATGTCTTTCCAAGTCTCAATGGGTCTTTCTCTATTTCTTCTCCTGCTTGTCACCACTTGATCCCACCAATTAATAGCATAATCATAAAATTCAGTGGCTGCAACTCGTACCTTGTTGAGCTCAGAATAGTTTTGACAATCAAAAACGAGTTCAATCTTTTTCTCTCGTTCAAGATAGGCATCTGGATCGTTCTTTCCTTGAAATGATGGAATTTTCAGCTTAAGTCTCCCTAAATTATCTTCAGCCCGACATCTTTCTTCCCTAGCTCGTCTATGTCTCCTTCGACTCGAGGTAGATGAGTGTCCATCTCGACCATAGTAGTCAATACCGGCCTCTTTGTACTTCCGCCGGTGGTGGATCTCCTTGTATGTTAGGCAGCCAAGGTTGTTGCCTAAGTACTATTTCATTTCGAACTTGATCCTAACGTTCATGACGGCTTCCATCTCAACTCTCAACAAACGGGTCATCTCTCCCATCAAAGCTTGAATTTGGAGATTTTGAATTTCTTGTATTTGTTCACCTTCCAGATTGTCGTTATTGTCGTTTGACATACTTATAACCTGTAAAAAAGATTTGTTAATAGAAAAATGCCTCACAATCTCTCAAGTGTTAGACACACAAGTGTTTCCCTCAAATTATTGGCTTTTCTCTCAAATGTTCTCACAATCTTACGCCTTTTTCCTCTCTTTTTGAATCTCAAAATGTTCTTATAAAACTAATCAAACACTCTTTGGTTTGTTTTCCCCAAGGGTCAATGACCTAACAAGTATCACACAACTCAAAGTATTAGATAGATCTTGGTACACAAACAAACAACGAAAAAGATTTTTTTTTATAATAAATAATAGAATATGAAGAGTTTTTTTTTTCTTTTTTTTTTCCTTTTTTTCTTGTTTTTTTTTCTCTATTTTTTTTCTTTTTTTCTTGCTTTTTTATTTTTTTTTCTTTAATTAATTAAGAAGAAAATATAAAAAGATAAAAGTTGGAAAGATAGAAAATGAAAAGATAAAAGATGAAAAGATAGAAGATGAAGAAATAGAAGATGAAAATATAGAAGTTGGAAAGGTAGAAGATGAAAAGATAGAAGATGACTAGACAAAAAATGAAGAGATGAACTAACTAGGAAGTGTGCTCTGATACCAAATGACGCGGAATCCCGAAGGAATCGTCACTCCAAGTTGTAAGGATAGTCCTTGGTCTTCAAAGAATTTGAGTAACCCCCACCTTAGGTATATCAAACCTAAGATTGTTGTTGTTTCAACTCGCCTTCAATTAAGCAAGGTGGTGGAACCACAAAATGTTGACTCGAGTAGCCCCCACCTTTAGTATATTAAACCAAAGATTGTTGCTATTTCGACTCACCCCTTCACGCTAATGGCTAGGAATGACCACACAAGTGTGATGGAAATCACTTGATAAACCAGTTTGATCACTTGGATATGACACACCCCAAGAAAGATCAAAAAGTTCACAAAGAACAAAAAGAGAATCACTCTCAAATTTATTGATAAAAAGTTGGATCCTCACAAATGAGAATTACATGAGTTTATAAAGAATAGAAAGGACTCTCTAGATTCCTCTAAACTTATTGAAGGTCTTAAATATAAAGAGTAAAGACTACTAAGTAAATGACAAGTAAATGTCACAATTTTACTATGACTTGAATGAGAAGGACTCTTGAACTTTTGGCCTACAAAATATCTTTTAGTCTTCAAATTCGTCACTATTCATGGCATGAACTTTAAGACTTGATTTAGGACTTCTCTTGGACTTGTAGAAGGCTCAAAGTGGTTTGGACTTGGCAAATATAAAGTCCAATGGATTCCTTATGTTGTTCTTTGTCCAAAAGGCCTTGAATAAATCCACAAATGTTCTCCTTGATTTGTTTAGCCCGTGATCTTGTAATTGGACCGACTGGAATCTCCAAAGCTTTCTCGTGATCTTCATTGCTTAGCTCCAAGTTCTGCTTAGCTTCCTTTCTGTTTTCCATGATTATATCACAAGCATACCATGAGATTTCTCTCCCAAATGAGCTTGTTTTAAGTCACTAAGCATGACTTCTCACACACATCTCAGACTTGGGGTTGTTCAAAGAGAGGAATTGAGGTCCCCTCTGAAATGGTTTCAACAATCATGTAGAGTTTAACTTTCTGCTCATTTTCTAAAAGATCCTCTCCTTTCTTGAGAAACATGGTGATGGCTCTACAAGGCATAATCTTTTCAATAAACATGGTGATTGCTCCACAAGGCATAATCTTTTCAACATTGGAAGGTCCTAACCAATCTGATTTGGGCGTTGTTGTGAAGAGAAGCTGCTTCGGATAGTTGTTGCTCTTCATCTTGTACTCCATTATTTCATCAACAAATCCAATTGGTTTCAAAACTATATTAGGCCTAAGATCCAACTTTGGTGAATTGCATAATTCATTATTAGGCGGATTTGTGATCTCATTGCAATCAAACAGGGACTCATGGCTTTTCCCATTTATTAACTCTTTAAACACTAGAATTATTCTACAGTAGTCACTAGGTTTACCACTCATAACCAATACAACTTGAGGGAGCTTAGGAGGCTTAATGTCCAGTTGATCCAATCCCTCAATTAAGAAGCTTTGTCCTTCTATAGTAGGCTTCCTAGTTGCATCATTAATGTTAAACTTGATATTGAGGTCCTTTCCAAGGTTCAGGTCAATTGTTCCATTCCTCACATCAATTACAGCTCCAATAGAGGCTAAAAAAAGTCTACCGAGGAGTAGTGGATCTTGTGGTTTCTCATCTATATCATTCACCACGTAGTCAGTGGGTACCTCTACATTACCAACCTTAATAGGTAGACCTTCCAGCAAACCATATGGCAAACGAATAGACATATCAGCTAGAATCAAAGAGAGCTTACAAGACTTGTAGTTGTTGAACCTCAACTTCTTAGCAACAAGTAGTGACATTAGGCTAATTGAAGCTTCAAGATCACATAGACATTTGTTGAAAGTTAAATAATCCAATGAGCATGGTAAAGTGAATGTCCTAGGATCCTCTACCTTCTCTTGCACTACTTGCCTTTGTGAGATGGCATTTCACTCATGAGTCTCTACTACCATACTCTCTAGATCTTTGATTCTCTCCTTTATAGTTTTTTTTCAGCAATTTCTGATAAGGAGATATAAGTGTAAAAGCATCTGATATAAGAATATTAAGCTCAATCTCCTTCATTTTTTTTCCAAAAAGAGACTTATATTTATCCGATATATCCTTTTTGAATCGTCCATGAAAAGGCAATAGAGACTTGCATGGAGGTGTAATGTATTGTGGTTCATTTTCTTTTGAAACAATAGATTTTTGAGCATCCAAATGGTATGCTCGATCAGTCCTTGTCCCGGCGTCTTGCTCGAGCATTATATTTGAAGTGGAGATTTTAGGCTGATTTTTGTTATGACCATTCTCCCCACCCTGAACGACACTGTCCTCATTGATTTTGTCATTTGTTTATCTTGGAGAGATCTCCTTTCCACTCCTCAATCTAATAGATTAGGCAGTGTATTCCTTGGGGATTTGAATGTATTTTTCTGCTAGTTGCCAAATAGTCTTCGCATAAGAAGATGCTTGTTGACTTTCTAAATACTTCAACCTTGTACTAAGTGTCTCAAATTTGCAATTTGTATTATGACCTTTAAGTAGCTGTTGTAGGATGTCCATAACTTATGGAGCTTGTTGGGGCGGGGGTAAAGCTTGGGCTTTAGACCCTGGTGGTACTCTAGAGGAAGATTGAATGATTTGGTGATATTACTGTTTGGGTACATAGGCCTTAGGCTGACCTTGATGTTATTTGGGAGGATACACTTAATCTTTGAGGATTTGCCACATTGGTGTTCCTGTAGGAGAGGTTAGGATTATGCTTCCACCTCCATGATTATGTACAAAACTGACTTCTTTTACCTGATCATTCTCCTCATCAACAACATGTTCCTCTTCACTCTCATGATGAACCTGCTTGTGATGCACCAAAAATAACTTGTCCAACTTGTCTTAGATAGCCTTGAGTTCCTTCTTACTAACCATATTTGAATCAGCTAGACCCCTAGTAGTCCTATCATAATCCTCTTCATACTGCCCATCCACTTAAGGCAAATTCTCAACAAGTTCCCAACCATCATCCACATCTTTGTTCAGAAAGTTCTCATTACTTGTTGTGTCTAACAACATTTGGATCTTGGGAAAAACGCCCCTGAACCCATGATGAGGGCATTGAGACTAATACGTGCCTCGGAGAACGTCTCTGAATTTGCTTGCTTGAAACCGAAGATGGAATCTCAAAGTTTTGCAGTTCTGGAATTGGAGAAGAATTTTGCAAAATGTCTTGCTTGCATGCATTCCAAGAAGTGCTAGACCCTTGAGGTAAGTGTTTCTCCTTGTCTTCTAGAGAGAAAGGAATTATTCTAAGCTTTAGAGCATCCTCGCTGACTCTATTTATCTTCCTCAAACCGATAAGTCTCTCGAATTCATCAAAATGATCCAAAGGATCCTCAGCTGGCAGTCCTCGAAATTTATTATTCTGAACCATAGAGACCATAACACTCTTAATCTTAAAGTTGTTGCTGGCAATGGTAGGTGGAACGATAAAGACTCCAATATGTTGTGACCTCCTAAGATGAGGCCCTTGCACTGGCGCTACATATAGTCTTGTTATGCAACTGGGTTTTGTGAATTCTGATTCTCCATCTCAACCTGATCCTAATGATCACCTTGTAACCTATTCGGCTGTTCCTGTAATTATTCACGTGGCAACTGATTGATGTTATCCAGGTAGCGGATTAGGTGTTGGTTTCCCTTAGATTATGTCTGCATACAACCAATATTGAAGCACATAAGAGAACACTCGACAAGAGGGTAATCGAGTATGTTGGTCGAGCTACAAAAAAACAGGTGAAAAGGAGACGCTCAACCATATGTTACTCGAGCATCCTGCTCGAGCGTACCCGAAAATCAACAGAAATATAGAAAAATGATGGTAACACACAATGCAATCGAAAACACAAAAGAACTTGGTCTAAGAAAGTTGAAATTCCTAATTGTAGCTAGCTAGAACCCACTTAACAACAACGCTAATTTGATAACAACATTTTTACAATCAAATAAATCTACTAAAGATTCAATAATTGTACTAGAGAAAGGTGTCAATCGAACTGACAAGCAACTAGCAATCAATAGATAATCAACTCAACCTAATCCAAACCAATCATCATTAAAAAAAAGAATTCAGATTAAAATAAAGTTGGTAAAAACAGAGCATAAAAACAAAGCTTAAACACAAAACAGAGAAATATATGTAAAACATAGCACAAACTAAATCAATTAACAATGGAAGAGACTGAGTTGTTGAGGAGTTGGATCACTGATCAAAGCTTCACTAGGGGATCCAGATTCACTTAACAACCTATATAGATGACCTCTAGGCAAGGAATCAAACCAATCACATACATTCTCATGCAATGAGACACAACTTAATCCACAACCAGACTTGGCTCTCACCAATGATTCATAGACTAAGAGGCTTCTAAAATGTGCTAAAATGCAGACATATCACTATTGAATAAGATTCTAAATTACGATAAGGAATAAATACAAGAATATATAATTTCTTTTTCTTATATGGAGAAAAAAAACTCTGCCACTAAATCAAAATAATTATATAGTTAAATGTCTGATCTGACACATTGTAAGTTTAGCACTGAAAAACAGTAATATTACCATAAAGCAATGTAAAAGTCTACCATCACAAATAAATAAACATATCATCAAACAATTGAAAGTCTTAAAAAAAATGTCTGCCATTCTTATGGGCACAATAACTGCATTGTCAAATGAAAATAAATCTACTAGAAAATAAGTTTATTGTAAGACAAAAAAGTCCCAAATAAATCTACCATTATACATAAATTAAATTTACTATCAAATAGAAAAACAAATTTACTGTAAAGCAACAAAGTTAATTATATTCCAATGATTAATAAGACTACGATTAATTATTGCAAGGTAAGCATTATTTTACTAATAGCTTTAATGTTGCTAATTTGGCTCCTTATGTTGTAGATGAGGCAGATTTGAGATCAAAGACCAATCAAGCAGACCACTCAAACAAGCGCAAAATGAGCGATTGGAAAATGACCACTTAACAAAACCACTCTACCAAGCGCATATTGAAAAATTCGACAGTGATTGATCACCAAGACCACTCAAGCAAGCACAAATTGAACAATTTGACACTGAGCGATCACCAACACTACTCAAGCAAACGCATATTGAACCATATAAGAGAATACTTGAAGAACTCGAACAAAAGGAGGTCAAACAAGGCATGGAAGTACCAAGTGTACCAATGACAAGAGCTAAAGCACAAAGACTTCAATAAGCCATTGACACAATGATCAATCAGGCTGAAAATAACCTTAGCTCTATAGCTAATCAAACTGCATTGGTTTTGGTTCAAGCTTGCTAGAGGTTCCTAAGGGAGGTGTGTACTCTTATACTGTTTTTCCCTTGGTCTATTTTTTTCCAACTTGGATTTTCTTGACAAGGTTTTTAATGAGGTAAGTTGCATACACCTTTTTCCCTACAACCCCTTAGGCGACAAGCTTCTATTGCAAAAGTTGAGTTTAACTTATTAGAATTGGGCTGAGAATTGTTTCTTTTGTCTCTTGAGCTTTTATTTATGTGTAGACTTCTTTAAAACAATAACCCTAGTTAATTTCCTATATGTATTCAACTCCTCTTTGCGATCTATCAAACATTTTATCAAAAACCTTTTCTCCTACTTATTTGATTTGTATGGTGTTTAATATCCATACGACTTGGATCTTATTTTGTCAATACAAAACAGTATTCTAAAGGATATTTTTTTGTCTAATGCCAATTGTATTCGCTAATACAATTCTCCATCATCGCTTAAAGTTTATATGTTCCTCCATCTTCACTAAAAATCTTCTTCACAATAACTCCAACATTATGAAACTATCCAATGTCGGAGAGATGGTTTATATTGTTTAGAGGGGACGAGGAAGCATGGAGAGTTTTGAAAAAAGAAGCATGGTGACTTCTCTAATGGGCGAATGCAAAAGTTGGGGAGAAGAGTGAACACTTATTTTATCGCCAGTTTGAAAACATCGAAGAAGAAAAAACATGAAGAAAGCATTGTCTTAAGATGAGGATATATTGGTTATTTCCTTTATGACATGGCATTACAGATGATTTAGAAAATTCTATGGCATTTATCATACTTTCCAAAAGTTTTGTGGTATTAATGATAATTATTTAAAATAAAAACTATAAAAATGAGATAAATCGTACCTTGTCTCTATCACTTTGCTAAACTTTTGTATTTTTTATTCTGCTTAACAGGTTGAATGAGTTCAACACCTAAATATGTCATGGCATGTTTTTGTTTCTTCAACCAATTCAATAATTGAATATTTTATTTAACTTCTCCATTGCAAATTGTTTTAGAGTGGTGGTCAAGATGAATGTCTGGCTTTCTAGTAAGGGTTGCCTTCTTTATTAATTTGGAAAGTAAATGACATACCAATATATATGATAATATATAGAGTAGACTTCTACTTCGTCAGAGACTGATATGATATTGGTCAAGACAGAACCTAACACAACGGATGAGGAGCATATGGATAAGGATTTATTGCGTGTACCAGCTGGGGCCATGACAAGATCAAGGACTAAGCTCTTCAACCAAGCTGTAGGAGGACTTGTGGTGCGGATTCAAAGTCAAGAAGAAGATAATCCAAGTCCAACCACATTGGTTCTGACTTGTAGTCAACAAATGGGTGTGTAGCCTATTTGTACTCTTTTTCCTTCACTTGGTTTTATCCCAATGGGTTTTCCAAGTAAGGTTTTAATGAGGCAAATAAGGCCCACACTTAACAAGAGGGCCCATTTTGTTGAGTTAGAATTTTAAGGCCTTTTAGCCCAAAAGACATTAGGGTTTTTCGTTTGGCTTTATGTTTTTCTATTTAAGTAGCACAAACACTTTGCTTTAAGGGCATCCACGTTTTTATTAATAGAAATAACTCAATTAGAGTATTGTTCTCTTCTTTGGTGAGTCATATCCAAAGAACTCCAACGGAATATCAAGAGACTTCCACCTCTCTTGTGTGACCTAACGATTCCCCCCCTTGGATTCTCCTTCTCTCACGAGTTGTAGAAACCCACATCTATCCCCTTGCTTGTCTTTGAAGTGTCGATCCTTCGGAGGATTACATCAGAGACTTCACCTGGAGACTTCTATTATTAAAGTCAAATTTAGTCAATTGCAAAAATAATCTATATTTTATTGAGTAGACTTCACTTGAAGTCTACTACATTTTATGAAGACTGCTATTCACAAACAAAATTAAGTAGAGTTCACGGAAGTCTACAAATAAGAATCTTTATTCTCGGTAATTGCAAATATAACTTTATTATATAACTAAAAATCTTTCGGAATTAGAAATATCTATGTAGTTAGCTCATTGAAAGTAGAGTTCAGATGAAATTTACGTTATTGTTAAACATCATGTGTATAACTTAGTAATTTACAAGTTTTTTGTAAGTACCTATGAAGTATGTATTTATTACAAATTTTTGTTCATTCTAGAGTTTTTCACTTCCTTACAACTTATCTTTTGGCATAAGAAGTATAAATCATGCCTTTTATATATGTTCTTATCGTAAATTGTGAAAAATACTTCAATAAGCTAGTCTATGTAGTCTTTAGTTCAACATTAAATTAAGAGAAGACTATTCAACATTAAAATTATTTTGTCTTCAACATAAACAGACTATGTGTTCAACTAACCACTCAAATATAATAACAAAACTATACCTAATTAGAAAATCACATGATAATCATCATCTTCTTCGTCTATTGTCATTTAGGAAAGCTTTCGCGAGAATTTTGTCTGCGTTTGTCTAAGTATGAGATTCTGCAAACATAAATTTATTAAGTACAAGGAAACTAAATTTATTAAGTACTATAAAGAAATCAATAAAACTAAATTTTAAAATAAGTTTGGAAATGAAGTTTTCTTGAGAAGTGTTCTTAAGAAATCTACTTAAGAAGTTCTATTTAGAAGTCTGCTTAAGAAGGCTTCTTAAAAAGTCTACTAAAAAGAACAAACAAAAATACTTAATAAAAATATAATCTTTAACTAAAAAAGATAAAAATATTGATTCTTACACAATATTTTTAATAAAAGTATAAAGTTTGATATAGACTTTCACATAATATTCATTCAAAATATACATCTTATACAAAAAAAATCAATTTTTCTTATGAAAGTCAATAAAATTGTAATCATTAACTAGGAAAAAAATAATCAAATTTTAAGAAAAGATACAATCTTTTATAGAATCTTTTATAGAAAGAATCCAAGATACTAGGTTTTTCTTAAAACAATCTCAACTAAGTATGATTTAACAAAAGATATCAAAATAATTCCATCTTTATGTAGAAAATACCAAAAAAATAGAACTTTTCACAAGATCTCATTTAAAAAACAAATCTTTGACAAGAAAAAAAATCAAACTTGCGCGCCACTATTTCACAAAAAAAATTCAAAAAAAAGATCTGTTTTAAGAATTTTTTTCCTTTTTTAAAAATAGATATTTCACAAGAAAACTTCAAAAAAACCAAAAAATATATTTTATTATGAAAACATCAAAACAAAAATCTTTCACAAGAAAAAACAAGACCGTTCACAAGAAAAAACTTAAAAGAAAAACTTTTACAAATATATATTTCACATGAAAATTTCAAAAAATAGATATTTTACATCATATTAAAATGTAATCTTTAACCAAAAGTATAAAAATCAAAATGTTTACAAGATTTCATTTCAAAAACAAATTTTTAACTAGAAAGCACAAAAAAATTCAAACGTTCACACAACTTTCTTTAAAAATAAAATAATTCACAAGAAAAATAAAAAAAATTAGATCTTTCACATAAAATTTAATAAAATTCAATTTTTAACTTTAAAATATAAAATATATAACTTTTCACAAGGTCTCTTTTAAAAATCGGATCATTAACTAAAAACACACAAAAATTCAACTCTAACAAGAAGAAAAAAAGTCAACATTCTCAAAAACAAATCTACTTTTTTCAGAAACATAATGGATGTTGGTCATAGACAATATGATTCAGTGGTTGGAGGCTTCCCACAGAACATGAAAAAAATCTTAGATCATGAAAGATGAGAAAAAAGTTCAGATTTTTGCACTTTGGCTGAAATGAGATATAACACGTTGGATGGAAAAGAGACATACGTTGAAGAAGAGAGTAGAAGAAGGAGGAAGATGAGAGAGAAAAAGAGATAAAAATTAGCTAGGTTTTTTTTGCTTCTTCTAAAAATTGTAAATATATGTAGGTTAATTTTCTTGTTTAATTGTTGGTTAATTTTGGTTTAGTACAACTGAATTTAAATTCATTTTTAATTATGTATGAGCAGATTTTAGCTGAAGTCTGCAAACATCGTATATACTTCATATGAAGTCTGCATCGTGGAGACTACACATGGAGTATACTCCTGTAAATCATAGACTTCACGTTAAATTTGAACCAAAACCTAAACCACAAACCCTAAATTCTAAACCGCAAACCAAACATTGATACACAAATACTAGACTGAAAACTTATACTTTCTAAATATATGCACAAGTTAATTCTTTTCTTCCAGTTTTACATTTCAAATATAAAATTTACAAATCCCACATGATTACCATCTTATATTACTAAACAGTAAACCATTACATAGTTTGTTTATGAACTTTGTTGTTTGATCTTTATTGATTTTCTTTGACCATGCTTTAGTGAAATTTTGTTTTTAATATTTCATAATTGTTTATTATTAGATTTTGTAATCAAAATAATAAATATATAATAATAATTACTATTTTAATTTTAAATTTAATATATATATATATATAATTATGAAGCAGACTTCACATGAAGTCTACTCTAACTGCTAAACCCTATACCCAAATATTTTAGAGCGCAAACCGAATATTTTCTCTTTAATATTAAAATATTAGACGGAATACTTATACTTTCTATATATACGCACAATTTAAGTCTTTTATACCATTTCTACAAATCCCAGATGGTTACCATATCTTATTACCCTAAACCCTAAACCATT
>JAKUCM010009769.1:0-14079 GCA_023374145.1 Lepidium sativum | reverse complement strand
GACCTAACCACAATTAACTGCTGAGTTATGTTAGGATCCAGTGCCTTCATGTTGGTATGATCGCACCCATTAATATATCAAGTGCAAGAGCATATATCTTCTTCGACGGTCATCAAGATTTGCCCATTGTTAAGGGTCGCACTTCATGGTTCAGTTTTGGGTAGATTGACAAATACATTGAAACCACAAATATGAACAGTTTAATGGTTCAAAATTTTGGTGGGAATCACAAAATAGTCAAAAGATGCTTTGGAACTCAAAATCTGAGGTAAAAAACTAGTCATTGATACTTTTTACAATTACCACGTCGTGGTTCTCGCATAGGGCTTTTCAAATTTGATTTAACAGACATGTCGTATTTTTTAGCCTAAGAGGTACAACGCTACAAATGCGCTGTGTTTTCTCATGCCAAAAAAAAATTCAACACGAGGAATTCTAGGGGGTCACCCAACCTAGTACTACCCTCACCCAAACATGCCTCACCAGAGCGTTTATATGGGATCTGATGCATTCGTGTTATTATGATCGTACCCGTTAGTACTTTAGGTGCAAGGACCAATATCATTGTTGACGGTCATCAATAGTTGCCTTTGTTAGGGATCCCACTCCATGGTTCGGTTGGTAGTGGGTCGAAAAACGTATAACCGAATAAATTGAAACCACAAGTAAAAACAGTTTTATGTTCCCAAAATTTGCAGAAGATCACAAAAAGAACCGAATAAGGCGCCAAAACTAAAAACTTGAGGTCAAAAAGAAGTCAATGGTACTACATTATATTTCATTCTCCTGGTTCTCTCTCGAGGCTTTCTAAACCAGACTTGATGGACAAGTAATTCCCTAAGGTCTAAGTGTTACGATGTTACGTATGCGTTGGGTTTTTTGATGCAAAAAAAAGAAAAAAAAAGAAAAAAGGTGTAATATGAGGACTTCACAAAATGTCATCCATCCTAGTACTACTCTCGCCTAACCACAATTAACTGCTGAGTTATGTTAGGATCCAGTGCCTTCATGTTGGTATGATCGCACCCATTAATATATCAAGTGCAAGAGCATATATCTTCTTCGACGGTCATCAAGATTTGCCCATTGTTAAGGGTCGCACTTCATGGTTCAGTTTTGGGTAGATTGCCAAATACATTGAAACCACAAATATGAACAGTTTAATGGTTCAAAATTTTGGTGGGAATCACAAAATAGTCAAAAGATGCTTCGGAACTCAAAATCTGAGGTAAAAAACTAGTCATTGATACTTTTTACAATTACCACGTCGTGGTTCTCGCATAGGGCTTTTCAAATTTGATTTAACAGACATGTCGTATTTTTTAGGCTAAGAGGTACAACGCTACAAATGCGCTGTGTTTTCTCATGCCAAAAAAAAATTCAACACGAGGAATTCTAGGGGGTCACCCAACCTAGTACTACCCTCACCCAAACATGCCTCACCAGAGCGTTTATATGGGATCTGATGCATTCGTGTTATTATGATCGTACCCGTTAGTACTTTAGGTGCAAGGACCAATATCATTGTTGACGGTCATCAATAGTTGCCTTTGTGAGGGATCCCACTCCATGGTTCGGTTGGTAGTGGGTCGAAAAACGTATAACCGAATACATTGAAACCACAAGTAAAAACAGTTTTATATTCCCAAAATTTGGAGAAGATCACAAAAAGAACCGAATAAGGCGCCAAAACTAAAAACTTGAGGTCAAAAAGAAGTCAATGGTACTACATTATATTTCATCCTCCTGGTTCTCTCTCGAGGCTTTCTAAACCAGACTTTATGGACAAGTAATTCCCTAAGGTGCTTAGAAACTCACAAATCAATAGTGCACTAAAGGTTGTAGTAGAGACAAAACGTCCAAGGAAATCCTACACTATAAAAAGTGTAATCAAGCCGAACATAATACTACAACATGCTTACCTTGAAGTTGTTTGTTTAGATAAATATTACAGTGCATGATGTTACATTTGTTATGCTTATGTAATCGTTGTATGCTTGTTTAAAAATGGTAAAAAACCTACATACCTGAACGCTATACCTACATACGGCAACTGTAAACCTATTCGTAAATGAATAACAAACCTATAATATGACAATGATAAAACTGCAAGAAAAGAAAAACAATATCTACATACCTGAAAAATAAACCTACAATAAGTGAATAACAAACCAACAACACGATAATGATAAACTTACAAAATACGAAAAACAAAGCCTACAAACCTGAACAATAAACTTATAATAAATGAGTATCAAACCTACAACACGACAATGATAAACCTATAAAATACGAGAAAACAAAACTTACAAACCTGAACAACAAACATGAACAATAAACCTACAATAAATGACTAACAAACCTATAACACGACAATGATAAACATACAAACCCTACAAACCCTAAATAACATTTACAACAACGATAATAGCTTTTTCCTTAATTAAAAGTCATTGTGTTTGAATTACATAGTGACAAACCTAAACCATATTACAAAAGATGAACTTTATTTCTCTTCATCATCCTTGTTCTCTTCACGACCATCAACTTCCTTTTTTTCTTCACCACCTTCATTTTTCCCTTCACAACCATCACCTTCTCCTTCTCGACGACCACATCTTTAGTTTTCAGCATCTACTAAACCTTCAAGACCCTTGTTTTATTTACCTAATCACTACAAGAAAACATGCTGAAATCCGACCGAGTTTTCGACGGCTGGTGTTAGGTCGGAAATTTCCGACACGTGACCGACCAAAAGCAACATGTGAAGGAAAGTTCGAGAAACCGTCGGCAGTGGTCGGTAATTTCCGACCACTACCGACCAGCACACTGTTCCGACCGTAACCGACGGCTGTCTTCCGACCACTACCGACCAGCATACAGTTCCGACCGTGTCCGACCGTTACCAGTACAAAACGTTCCACATGTGTCGTTTTCAACTTGTAACCGAAAGTAGGTAAGTGCGTTAGTACCCGTCGAAAACGGTAGGTATTAATCACTATATTTACCCCAGGCGATCCTCATTCCTTTGCACCACCATTTTTGCAAAAATTACCAAACATAATGTCAAATATCAATTTTCGGGCTTGGATGGATGAAGATAGAAACGATCCGGAGACGGGGTTACTTATAGAATCGTATGCAGAAGGGATGAAACAATTTATGGAATTTGCCGGAAATCAAAGCATAACACGTGAAACTGGTAAGATGTACTGCCCCTGTTCTAAATGTAAAAATATGAGATTTATTTCAGTAAAACAAGTATGGCTGCATCTATATAGTAGAGGTTTTATGCCTGGGTATAAAGTATGGTACTCGCATGGAGAGAACCCATCTATGGTTAATTTTGCAAGTAATAGTGCAAATATAGAAGGTGGTTTTGGTAGAGGTGGAACTATGCATGAAGATGTTGGTAATGTAAAAAATTCCACTGAATGTTTTGAGGGGGATGCGGGGGTGGAATCGATAGATGATTCCGAAAACGTAATTGGTTCAATTCAGATAGTGAACGATGCATTCAGAGATAATATTCCTGATTTTGAGGCTGGGACAAATAGAGGAGAAGAACCAAATACTGAAGCGCAGAGTTTTTATAATATGTTGGATGCAGCGAAAAAGCCGTTGTACGGTGGGTGTGTGACGATGGTATATCACCATTATCGACTGCAACAGACTTGATGAACATCAAGATAGATTACAATTTAGCAGAGTCATGTGTCGATGCAATAACTAATTTGTTTAGCAGGACTCTGCCGAAAGATAATATCGCCCCAAATTCTTACACTGAGGTTCAGAAATTGGTAGCTAGACTTGGGTTACCGTACGAGATGATAGATGTCTGTATCGATAATTGTATGATTTACTGGAGAGAAGATTCATATATGGTGCATTGTCGATTCTGTCGTAAACCTCGGTTTCAAGAAACTGGAGGTAGAAACCGTGTCCCGTACAAGCGGATGTGGTATTTGCCACTAGGAGACATGTTAAAAAGGTTATATCAGTCAGAGCGTACTGCTGCTGCAATGAGATGGCATGCGGAACACAATTCCCAAGGAGAGATTGCACATCCTTCAGATGTGAAGGCATGGAAACATTTTAATTCTGGTTATCCAGATTTTTGCAGCAGAAAAGCCCAGGAATGTGTATCTTGGCTTATGTACAGATGGGTTCAGTCCGTTCGGGAAACACGACCGACAATATTCTGTTTGGCCGGTGATTGTTACACCATACAATTTACCGCCCTCACTTTGTATGAAGTCCGAATTCTTATACTTGACAGTTGTTGTACCAGGGCCTGATCATCCAAGAAAATCAATTGATGTGTTTTTGCAGCCACTAATTTATGAGTTGATGCAATTGTGGGAGAGTGGTGTCGAAGTGTTTGATGTGTCATGTGGGATGAATTTTATGATGAAAGTTGTACTAATGTGGACGATTAGTAACTTCCCTGCATACGGGATGTTGTCTGGGTGGACGACACATGGGAGATTGTCATGTCCAACGTGTCAAGACAGTACATGAGCATTCCAATTGAAACACGGCAGAAAAACTTCTTGGTTTGATTGTCACAGGTGTTTTCTTCCAATGGATCACCCATATAGGAAAAGTACTACATTATTTACCAGAAATAAAAAAGTGATGTATGGGCCACCTCCAGAACTTGATGGTCGTACAATATTAAACCAACTTCGAAATTTTGGTGCGGAAAAAACTAAGGAATGTGGTGGGAATGGCCACTGTCCAGTTGACGGCGTTGGAGAGTACCACAATTGGCACAAGAAGAGTATATTCTGGGATTTGCCGTATTGGAAAACTCATAAACTAAGACATTGTCTAGACGTTATGCACATTGAAAAGAATGTGTTTGAGAATACAATTAATACTGTTATGAATGTGCAGGGGAAAACGAAGGATAATTGAAATCTAGGTTAGACTTACCAGAAATTTGTGATAGAAGAGCACTTCATTTACGAGGAAACAATAAAGTTGGCCCTGTTCCGATATTCCGTTTGGATGCTGCGAAAAAGGTTTGTATGTTTTCAAAATATAAGTACTTAATTTATATTTTTAAATTTAACTTACCATGATCATTATAATAGGGGGTGTTTTTTGATTGGATAAAACAAAATGTGCAATTTCCTGATGGCTACGCATCAAATTTACGCAATTGTGTTGACAACTCGGAGGGAAAATTTATTGGGATGAAAAGTCATGATTGCCATGTGGTTATGCAACGATTATTTCCTTTTGCATTTGCGTATTTGCTACCAGGTTACTTGCGTTACAAGCGGACCAGGTTTGTTACCTAACATACCCACAAGTTTCAAACAGACGTAACGGTTGGATTACAGTAGCTGCCATTAACCCACGGGGAAGATTGAACAGACCCGCAAAACATGATCCTATGCAGCAAGCAACACAGGAGATACTTGGACCGCTTGATATTGAACTTGGGATCGATCTTTGTGTAGATGTCACAGAACACACTGATGTTACAGTCCATGACGACTCTGATGACTATATTGGAGAGTTTGGTAGAGAGTCACCTACATGTTCTACAGACGCGTCTAACGACTTTGATTCTGGTTCTGAATAACTTTTTTTTTTTTAAATTTGTATTTTGAAGATGTTAAGTATTGTAAACAAGTTTGTATTATGAAGACGTTATTTATTTTTAAAAAAATTGGATTATGAAGACGTTGAGTATTTTGAAAAAATACTTATTACTGATAAGTATGTTGCACTTAAAATCAATTTTTTGGCATAAATATTAATATTTAATATAAGTACAAACAAAAAATAAATAGTTAAATAGGCGCAGTCGGTCGGTTTCGGTCGGATCTTGTTTCCGACCAACGCCGACGGGAAAGAGGGGGAAAAGGGGGGAAATAGGCGCGAAGCGCAATTTTTCGCGAAAACCGGGGCTCAATCCACTTGCCACGCGGTCCGATGGGTTCCGAACATCTCCGACATAAAGACACCATCTTCATCTCTTTCGTCTTCCTCCGCCATTACCACCATTTACAGTGACCGCTTACCATCTTCAAGCCGATTTCGTGACCGAAAACCCGCCGTTTCTTCCAGATTACAAACCACATGTAAGTTTCCATCACTTTCCTTTCACAATTTTGCAATTGTTTCTAAAATCTATGAACTTATATTTGTGACATGCTTATATGGGTTTGGGTTATCGGTTAGAAGCACAAATTGGAAGTTAGGTTGTGTGAAATCCTCGATTTAGGGTTTATGTGCTTGTAATTTTCATGATTTGGGCCTTGCATTTTGGAGAACTTGTGGTTGAATATGATGATCTCCACATCAATTTTGCTTTGATTTCACAATTTATATGAAATCTAAATCGATTTGGACCTTGCTTGTTATCATGTTCGATCATGGTTGCCCGATTTGATTACCTGATTTTGCTCATGTTCGTGACAATCACGAACATTGTTTTGCTCATGTCCGACATTTTTTTTTTTTCCAACATTTTTTTTTTCTATATTTTATTACAAAAATATAAATATTCTAAATACAGTATTATAATAAGTATACGAATATTATAATACGTATTATAATACGTATTTTAATACGTATTTTAGTACATATACGAATACTTTTCAAATTAAAACAATAAATATTTTTGATACTTATACGTATTTACTACAAATAAAGTATTTTACTAAACGGTCCGGTTTCATTTACTAATTTCAATTAATTATTAAAAATTTGACGTTCGTATATTATTTTTTACAGGTCTAGTTATAGTGACTTTCAGAGACACTTACGTGGTGTAATTGACTCGGACCAGACACAGAGTCCGAGTCCTGTCCAGGAATCAGCTCCAGATTCCCAACCACAAAGCTCTGTGGCCCACCTGACGATTGAGCAACTCCTCACTGCAGAAGGTCGTCGTCACATTCCGGTTCTTGATCCGAACGGTGGTTCTTGGTACGTAATTTTGGCCTCCAAAAAAAAAATATTGTCCTACATTTATCTTTAGTAAATTTTTATATAGATTTAAAATTTCCATTTACTTTTTCAGGTTTCGCTATGAAAAAGGCATCAAGAAGTCTATTCTTAAAATGATACAGCATCAGCTTCCCCAAGCCTATCCAAGGTACTATGATTTCCCCCGGGAACTTTAGGAGAGTTGGTTCAAATCTTTTACGGTAACGTTTACCAAAATTCCAAGTTTAATTCCAAATTTCTATATTACAACTACTTATATTATAGTAGTGCAAATTAATTATTTTTGTTCAGCTAGATTTTAATTGGGACGTCGAGTTGACTCCTCGGGTCAGAGCAGAGTTCGATAAGCAGTGTCGCGCCTCATACAAAAACAACATTCATGAGTGGAAGCAAGCATGGAAGGCAGGCAAACAACAACATCCTTAGTGCAGACCTGAACTTTTCCAACAGTTCGGCGTTTATTGGGAACACGAGGACACCAAGAAAGTGGCATCGAGAAATTCCATCAACCGGAACAGCACCCGCAGAGGTTTAGGAGTAGCTACACATAACAACGGTGCTCAGACATTTGAGGAGCGTTCCCGTGTTCTGGTTAGTAATCTCTTAATTTAACTTACATTTCCTTCGAAATTTTTCAAAAATTGTAATTTTTTTTTGTAGGCATCTCAACTTGGAGAGGAGCCTGATTTATTCGTCCTAATAGAGGATACTCACACAAACAAACAGACAAAGCGGGTAGAGGACAAGAAGGTGCTCGATGTTCTCGAGACGGTCAGACGGAAGACTTCAGAGATGGAGCGCCAGTCTGAAGAGAACAACGCCAAATTACGGGAATTTGAGCGTCAGATGCTCGAATTCGCTAAATTTCGAGAGGATTTTATGTCTTTCACATCGTCACGTAACTAGCTTAATAATATGTTTAGGACAAATAATTTAATAAATATTTTTCTTTATTTATTTTGTAATTCAAATAAATTTAATTATAATATTTATTATTATAATAAATTATTTAGAAATTATTATAATAATAATTAAATTACAATATTAAAAATAATAAATAAAGGAAAATATTAAAACTGGTGTCGAAGGAAGTGGTCGGAAATTTCCGACCACCGGCGACCACGGTGTTCCGACCACCAGCGACCACTTGTTTCCGACCACCAGCGACCACTTGTTTCCGACCACCGGCGACCACGGTTTTCCGACCTCCATCGACCACCTGTTTCCGACCACGGGCGACAGCCGGATTCCGACTTCCACCGACGACTGGTTTCCTTCGCCCTCTGACGGAGTTTTCCGACAATGTTTTGTTGTCGGATAATTCCGACAAGGACTGACCACATTCTGTTTTCCGACCATCTTATACCGACCGCTTTATTTCCATCAATGATGGTCGGAAAATCACTTTTTCCTACCATTTCTGACAGCTTTGAGCGTCAGATTCGGCCATGTTTTCTTGTAGTGAATCAGTAGAAGATGACTTTCAACTCCACAAATTTTGATTTCCATGCAAGAAACCTGATTATTCAAATCTTTCTTCAAACTAACCATTTTGATTTTCAGTGTAGCTAAGTTCATCATTCTTCTTATCAGCCATGCCCATCTTGGTGGCCAAACTCTCCAACATCTTCATTACGGCAGCCTTCTAATCTTCATCTACTACTTGAAACTTTGGTCATCATATCCTTGTCCTCTCACATATTTAATACTCAATCCAGATCTAGCAAATAAATAATCAATACAAAATTTCAAAGTTGATGAAGATGACACTCACATGAGTAATACTAATGAATTTCTCTATGACTATCCCCTTTTTATCAACAAATCGAAACACCATTGCCAATTTTTTTTTATCAGAAACATTAGTAGACTCATCCCACCAACAAACCAAATACATCATATGATCAATTTATTCTGTAATATATTTGAATACTTCTTTTCCAAAACAATGCACAATATCTTTTTGAATTTTTGGAGATGTCATCTGATTGTTTCTACGAGCATTTTCTAAACCTTACTCAAAACAACCAATATCTTAAAGAGTTTCAAAAATATACTTATTAACTGATTCTTATTTTGCATCATAACCATGAACTTATATAAAGTTAAAAATATAATAATAATAAAATCTTCTACATGATAACGGTCACATTTTTATTTACTTCAATCATTGTTCTTATCCATCAAAACAAAAAAACCAAGAAAATAAAGATACATAAATTCACAATTTGAAGGAAACGATGGAGAAGAAAGGGAATATATGGATGAGATGAAGTTAAAATCCTAGACCTCTCTTTCAAGAAGAAGGAAACCCTAGATCGCTATAGGAAGAAGAAGAACTTTTATGGAGAAGAGGATTTTAACTAGAACTTATATGGAGGAGATGAAGTTAAAACCCTAGAACTTTTATGAAGACAAATAGAAATTTATGACAGAAAAATTTGAAATATTTTGTAAAGAGTAATTACCTTTCACCGTGCGCCAATTCCAAATAATAATTACTTATTTGAATTTTTAATGATATCCATTATATTCTTGGGCGGACACAACATTTAATGAAGCATGACACCGTACATTATTACAACTAAATATCTAATAATCTAGTCAAAGATCTTCTACAAAGTTTAAGACTTAAACGAATAAAAAGAGAGGTGAAATTGTGGACTAATGGGCCTTTTTCGTTACAGCCCAATTGTTTGTTTGCTAATCACTACGTTTTTTAAAAGAACTTTTAAGTTTGTCACACCAATCTAATTAAACTAAAAAAGCTGTGAGAAATTTAAAAAAACTATTTTTTTTCTCTCCCACTAAACTTTCCATTCTCAATTTCTTCTATGCTTCTCTCTCTTTCTGGATTTACGTATTAACTCAATAAATATTTACTAACGAATAAACAAATTTTTTCTTTTTTTTAATACATTTTTATAAAGTACTTTATAAATATTTATAAAACACCAAAAATAACAACAATACCCATTATTATTTGATAACCCCAAACGGATTGAAACTTTATTTCACTTAAACTAACATTAGTTTACGTATTAACCCAATAAATATTGATAATATGCTTTCGTTAAGGATTTTCAAAGAGTTTATAAAACTTTATACGGTTTCGTATAAACCTTGATAAAATATCGTATACAGTTTTATACAGTTATATATTTAAGTTTTCTAAAAATATATATATTAATAGACTCTTAACATACACTAGTTTGTAGTTCTAGATGTAGAAACATAAATGGAAGAAACAAAAAAAAAAAAGGAATAAGAATGAATAAACGAAAAAATACTCCTAGTTAAAGTAGTATCTCCAAAGAAAGAGTTTGACGTTTTTGTCCCATAGACATTTCATGCACGCTGAAGATGTAATGTCATAATTGGCACAGAACATGTCAAGAACTATTCTCAACTATAAATGTTTGCAAGTATGTGATTCCTCAATTGGGGGTGTAAATGAGTGTGTAAATCAATAGGTACACACTCTCATAAAAGGCACAATTAATACATTCTAATAAAAGGTACATTGTTTCATATATATTCGAACACAATTTATTATAAAATTCAATTTATTTACATAAAATAAATAGATGCGTTCAATAGTTTATCAACAGAAATAAGACCATATATAATCTTAATAATACCATGTATAGTACAATACTAGACTGATGAGTCTTTTATGATTAATGCCCAATTGTTTGTTTGCTATGTAATAGGCTTCATTCCAATTTTTATTTCCCTCTCACTAATATTTCTAACTTCTCTTTCTCTCTTCACTCTTCTCTCTCACTCGCCAAAAAAAGTTTAACGAAGAACAAAATCACTAAAACTACATCAAAAATTGTCATAATCAGTTAGTTTTCATTAAGCATCGTTTCCTAAATATAAAAAGGTACCTCTTTTCATTCTCTCTATCGTTCTCCATTTATATAAAGTTGGAATTATTAGGTAATTTCGAAAAACATTTGAAGAATATGTAAAAAATTTAATTTTTTCCAATGAGCACATGAAGAATACTCATTCTCATTTTTTTTTTTTGCGAATAGCACCATAAGAAATTGATTCCTAATGCATGATTTTATGTTTTTTTTTTCTTATTGGGTATTAATACTTTCAAAATACATTTGAAAAAATGTGACAAAGTTTAAATTTTTTACGAAGAATACCATTAGAAATTAGAAGTTGATTAATAATGGTCAATTTTATTTTTCTTTTCAGGTTTGGAAAAGTATTGCGATTAAAGAGAAACAACACATATTTGGTCAGAATGCAAAAATCTGAAAATTTTAACAGGAAACTTCATTTTTCTGTTCGTTCTCAAATATCTTATAAGAAAATTCATATGATTTTTATTTATTTGAGATTGGATTATTTTTGCTTTTAAGAAGATTACTTATAAACTCTTATAAAAACTTATATAAAAATCGTTGTTCTGCAATCAAAAATTACCGTAAAAGGAAAGATATTTCGGTTTTTTTGCTTGTTGTGTATAAAGAATTTCAGATTTTGTTTTAATGTGTGCATTTTCAGTTTGGAATACTATAATTTTTAGTTGACAAAAAGTAGTTTTATAAAGAACATACACATAATGGCCATGTGCATTTCGTGATCATTGGCGACTGGCAACTGTAACCAGCAACTGCAATAAAAAATTTGATTTTTTTGTTTGTTTTGTAATTGCAAAAACCGACGACTCTTTTATTTTCTTTTAGTTTTTTTTCTAAAATAAAATTCAATAATTTTTTTTAATATATATTTATGAAAATGAACATAACATTGAAAGTTATCTTAGGACCAATGTTGCCAGTAACCAGCAAACTAACATGACCAATGTTGTTTTGATAAATTTTGGAAGTTATCTTATGAAGGTAATAAAATATACCGTTTTAAATTTTACACGCATATATGGAAACATAACAAAATATTCGTTTGCCAAAAAGAGTTTTTGCTCCAGAAACTGAGCCAACTTTTAAATTAATGAACAAGCACTATCTTAAGCCAACAGTATAACTAATGCATGAATATATTAGAGAAAAATTGTTTGCAGATGTAAAAGCAACATTCTTGGGGCTGATTATTGAACTTGCAAGCAACCCTAATATAGAGTTTTCAAGAAATATAGTACACCATCTACTCGTTAGAGGGATTAGATGTAAAGAATTCCAAAAGAGATGTGGTTTTGCTTCATGCAACATCCTATAAGGTTTTTTTGAGATTGATTTTAGTCTAGTGATTGGATTGAGTTTGGCGATACTAGACCAAAAGTAAAGAAGAGGACGAGAGAAGATCCATGGGTGAGAAAAAGGATTAGTATTTGATGATCTGTTGGGGAATCCTACAAGACGAAGAAGATGAGTTAACAAATGATTAGAAAATCAGATTGGGAGGATTGATCATTGTTGAAGCAGTATTCATAGCTAGAAACTTAAAGATGCAATCCCAATAGAGAACCTTTCAAGAGCATAACGGTTAGATACATTTTGTGTACACTCATGGGTGAAAAAAGCATACAAAATTCTGCTAAATGAAATCAACGAGACTTCACCTTTGAAATTAAGTCAACATCAAATATGTTTGAAAGGATTCCTTTTAGCCATTAAGATTTTGGCTATATGTTTATGTGGATAGTGTGGGGACAAAAGTGGAGAAATATTGATAACAATAATCAATTCGTTGTATCTCAACTGGAATTCAATAAAAGCTCCATCTCTCATTCAAAGCTTTGAATATGAAAACCAAGAGGTTAAACATAACTATATTTTATACACTTTTGTAAACATGCTTATAGAATAATCTAATTATAATAACTTCTTATATTGTAGTGTTATATGATTCATGTTCTATGAGAACCATTAGAATAGTCATAAACTTGCACTAGTTATCAACTGGATGAGTAAAGGACAAAAACTGAAAAAAGAATATTGGATTTGGGGATGGGTTGAAGTTATTAATGAAAGAAGTTTTCATGAAAAGGTGGACATCATCATGAATTTAACAAGGAATATTCTTGAGAGAGTAACTACGCTTGAGCAACGTTGTGGAGTAACAAATGTCAGAGTGACATGGTAAATGAATTTATATATTTATAAGATTTTATAAGTAAATATTGCATATACTGTTTTAACTTTAAAATGTATTTTAGAATGATGAAAGTTTACACAAAAGAGGAGACGACGAGCAACATGATGATTTAAACATTGTAAGGTTTTGGAAAGTAAAACTCCATATAATGTTTTAGATTTATAATGACTTCAGAATGATGAGAATGAGAGGAATGAAGATAACAAAGATAAAGGAGAAAATCTGCACGAAAAGATACATGTAAGATCAATTTTTAAATTTATAAGTTTTCAAGATAAATATTATAAATAGTTAAAAATATTTTGGATTGTTCAAAAGGGTTTATAAATGTATATAATGTTTAATCTTTTCAATTACTTCAGGATGCTGAGAATGAATATGAAAGAAACAAAGGTCAACAGCAGGATGAGCAACATCCAAAACAAACAACATATGATGACGGACCAGACAACATAGAGGTAAGATGATTTAAACATTTTAATGTTTTGACAGATACCTTATCAAAGACTTATGAAACTATTTGATTTGGTTAAATAGTGTTTATAGAAACTACATATAATATTTTCCTATTATAATAACTTTAAAAATACGTGAATGAGTATGACAGACGTGAAGATCACCAAGAAAAAGGTAAAGATCTACATGAAAATATGTAGGTAAAATAATTTAGAAATTTATAAGTTTTATTTATAAATACTTATAAAATATTTGGAATTGTTCAAAACTGTTTTGTAAAATTTCATATAATGTTTAAACTTTACAATTGGTTTAAAATAAAGGAAAAAGTAGAGAACAGCAAGGCAAGATACATATAAGATGGTTTAGACTATTTCACATTGTTCAATAAAAAAAAAAAAATTAAAACTTTTCAATGACGTTAGGATTAAGAGCATGATGAAGACCAACACGGAAAACGTGAAGAACAATAACAAAATATGAAGGAAAGCACACATGTAAAATAAAAGCTAAATATTTATGTGGTTTCATAAGAAACCTTATAAGTACATATAAAACTAAAATTGAATTTGAATT
>JAKUCM010009768.1:0-29249 GCA_023374145.1 Lepidium sativum | reverse complement strand
ACAGGTCTGTGTAAGATCGTAACCAGGAAACAACATTATTATTATTTCACATAAAACAAAAGGACATCATGGAATGAAAAAGAAATCATAGCAAAAAATAGAAGAAGAATGAATATACCCCGCGACGGAATGAAGAGGCAGAGAGGAAACTCCAAAATTTAGTCATTGTTAAGAGAAATTCACAACAAGTTTAAAGACGTTTTGTTTCGATGAGCTCGATTTGTGTTTTTCTGAAAGATTCACCACCACTCATCTTCTTATTTATATTAACTCTCCTTGGTCTTCAACATATTTCATACAGTTTGCAACCGAAATTATTGGTTGCAAAACCGATTAAATTAGTTTCCAATCAGCAAAGTGGAGTTGATCATTGTGGTTTGGTTAAGTGTACCGGACACGTGGATCGAGGAGGAAGAGCATCAGATTCCTAAACTTGAGCGTGTCCGACATGGCACCGGCCAATAGCGACCAGAAGTCGGTCGGATTCTCTTCATTGTGCTTTTCCATGCTTTCCTCATTATTTTAAACTCTATCTATCATTCATTATTTATGAAAACAGTGTAACTATTTGATTATCTAAACAAAAAATCACCAAATTTTCAATTTATGTTATTGAAACATTATCCCATTTTATTTTATTATCTTATTTTTACTAGGTTAAATCCTTAAAACACACACATCTTCTTCTATATGGATCGAGACCTTAAAACTATTCACTTAATATGATCACCAAATTTGGCCTGATTACCTAGCTAAGAATACTAACCATTCAACTGGTTTCAATAGACTCTAGCCAATCAGCCATAGCTTTGCGAAGACTCGCTCCAACTGTTGGCTTGAGGTCTCCACTGGTTAGATTCCAGTTGACTAACTTATCTATATAAACTTAGAGATTCACTAACAGATCTATCATGAGGGAGAGAATGGTCTAGACACATTGGCTATATATGGTTTGGACTAATTTACGTTTAAAACAAAAATAGTTACCAAAAAACAGTCCTTACAAGTTAAAATACGACATAATAAATAATGTTATAATGAAAACCCTACAAAACCTCTTAAGCAACGATTTTTATTACATAATAGTACAAGCATTTGGGTTCTCATCACTGAATATCTGAGGTGGATAAGCAAACATCTCCACCGGATACTTCGGTGGCTGATATTGATATTCGTTCTTCTTAAGGTCCACCACTTTGTCCCCTTCCTCCACCGCACCACCGTCTCCTCCGCCTCCGGTTTTAGCATCTCCCTTGCTCTCTTTTCCATCTTTGGCTTCTTCCTCTTCCTTTTTCTTCTCTTGTTCTTTCGTTTCCTTTTCTTTCTCCGGCGGTTTTGGCGGCGGATCTTGCGACACAACCGCTGCGTGCTTACCGATTTTCTTGTAAACAAATTCAACTAGCTTTTCCGGTGTAAAAACTCCTTTCACACTCACTTCTGATGCTTTAAAATCTGGTTCCACACACTCCACTCCTATTTATAGAAAACATTTTCTTTTACTTTATTTTTCTCATAATCAAATGTAATTAACTACACATTATATTCAAAGAGAGTCTAACTTCAATATTGCATTTCAAAATTTCAACTATAAACTAATTTCAATTCACTACCTAACCTATCTAATTTCTATATCCTTAGAATTTGATAACTTTTTCGCAATTCTGTATAAATTTTCTAGAATACAAACATAAACAAAAACTTGCAAATTGTTGGTGGTATATAGATATGATGCAATTTCAGAGTGTTTAGATCTTTGGGATTCTTGGGGAATATGTGAAGTAAAAGTAAAGTAGTTGACTTATGTTAGACTCGATTCAAACCAACTCGTATAATGTGAATCTCGAAATACTCAAGATAATCAAAACAATATTTGTGAAAAAGAATTGGTGAATAAGTTTCATTTTAAATGAAAGATTCAATAACATATGCCTTTTCAAATTGGTATTTTTTTAATTTAAAAGTTCCTATATAGTACATATACTTTCAATTAAATAAAAAGTAAAGGAATCAATTTATGACACACAGAAAAATCCAAAAAATTATGTCTCAATTAAGTGTAGTCCCACAAATTCAGAATTAAAATTCATATTCAATAGCAATCGTACCCAATTCAGAAATATTAAAATTAAATAGAAAACAAACCTTTCATTCTCATGATTCTCTTTTGAATCTCCATGGCACATGCTTCACAATGCATGTGAACTCTTACCACCACTGTCACTACCTGTTTCTTAGAGCCCACAAAATCTTATTATTAATTCCACAAAAGTCCAATTACTTTCTTATTATTACAAATCAACCCCTAAAATACCTCTTCTTTTTTCTCTTCTGGTTTAGGTTTCTCCTCCTCCTTTTTCTCCGGTTCATCGGAAACCGGTTTAGGCTCTGGAATCGGTGATAATAACTCAACTTGACGATGACTCTTCCTCTGCAATCTCTGCAACACTTTTAGTGGATCTGCTTTGTCTCCTTTCACCACAACTTTACTAGTTTTACAATCTGTTGTTACATCTTCAACTCCTGTAAACATTTTTAACCAAACTTAAAATTTTATTACCAAACTAAAGAGATGTAATGAGTTGTGGTATAATTACCTTCAAAGCCTTTAAGACACTTATGGATTTTTTTAGCACAACCTTCACAATGCATAAAAATCTTAAGTACAATCTCTTGTGGCTCTTTCTTCTTCTCTTTCTCTTTATCTACATTTTCTGGTTTCTTCTCTTCTGATTTAACCTCTGGTTTCTCTTCAGCTTTCGTCTTCTCTTCCATTTTTTTCTCTTCCTGCAAATAGCAAAAACAATGTGATTTAAGTTCAGAGGCTAAGATAAATGTTTGGCTATGAAAATTTTGAATTTTTTTTTTGAAAAAGTAAACCTCTCCCATTGAATTTAGTGTCAGTGTTGAGACTTGAGAGTGTTTTATTAAAGTTTTTTTTAAACTGTCAGATTTTTGGTGCTTTAGATCTGTTATATATACTCAATTCAATTTTCTTTATTATTTTTTCTTCTACCCCACACACACTATACTCATTTATTACAAATTTATTATATCTATGTTTTCAATTAATTTTTATATCCAATTATTCATAGATTTTGTTTTTGTTGTCATTCATTTGGTTCACTAGGTTCTATGAGCTTTGTTAAAACTCTTAAAAAAGGTTTTCAAAGTTTTTTTATATTCATAAGTTGACGTATTTAGTTCAAAAGCACTGTGCTTAGTCATATATATATATGTATATACCTAAAATGTTTTAACTAAACGTTTTGGTAAAATACGTTATTCATTTATATTTTAACATTGAAAATAAACGTTATTTACTGGGAATTTGAAACACATAAAATGTGATGAACAGTGTTATAATTATAGACGTTGTGTCATTTTCGTAAGGTCTAATAGTTGAGCATGAAAATCTCGTGAGAGAGGAAACAAGTCAAAGTACAATAATCGTCGTCAAAGTATAATAATTAGTTTTTTTCGTTCACATCAGGGCAACTGTTTTGCATAACCAGGGATCGAATTCTTCCGCCTACATTATGTAGAAATTTGACTATTGAGCCGGCCAGTTGTGGTTCAATATGATTTGTCGTTGACAAAAAAAAATTAGCTATCTAACTATAAAAATTTTCAAATAACTAAAAAACTAATTATAAGTTTTCGTAAATTAATAAACTAACTATAGAATTTACCACCAAAATAACAATTAGACCAGAATATTTATGAATGTTAGACATATAAGTAAACACATAAACATGTATATAGAATACGTGTAGATGCAAATTATAATTGGGTTGTCGGCCTAATTATACTTGAAGTTTACTATATAATTATAGATGTACCTATAGTTTGGGAGTTTGTACAATTGCATGCAATTGGGTGAGAAACTTTTAATTGCACCTTAAGTTTGACATTTATAAAGAAATGAACATTAAGTTTAATGAATAATTAAATTTGCACATATCTATTTGATTACGATTTAATTAAGCTGGTTTAAGATTATAAAAATGCATTAGCCTGTGGCAAACCAATTTACTACGCGATTAGATTTAATTCTGACCCGTTTATCATTGGTTTAGAGACATGTGCAATTGTGTTTCTTCTTCACTCGACAAACCCTAGAAATCACGAAGAAACAGAGTGCGAGAAGAGATAATCAATGGAGATAATGCCATTTGATGAGGAATCGCTCGAGGTTGTTCCGATAAATAATGAGTTCTGATGAAGACGATGTTGAGATATCTGATGACGAGGAGGAGTACGAGAGAAATGTGAACCAACTAGAGAGGGAACTGCTAGAGTTTCGTGATGAACCTCGAATCACACACAATGTGGTGCCGGAAATAGACGATGACAAAGAAGATGAGTATTAGGAAGCCGACGATGAAGAAGATGTAGGTCGTGAAGATGTGAGTCGTTCTTCATGTAGGCAAAAGATATATAGAGAACTTCAGATGCCCAGATGTTTTGCTCTAAGAAGATATGGTTTTCTTCAACGCTGCCGGTTATAAAGAAGTTGTTACAAATTATGTAATCAAGACTGGGTATAACTAGAGGCAGTACAAGTACGATAAAACCAAATGTGCTTTCAAATGTCTTGGTGGTAGGGGTTGTATGTGACGTATATATTGCTCTAGAACAAGTAGAAAAGATGAGTGGAGGATTAGAGTATTTCTCAAAGAGCATTGTTGCTCTCCTAATGGAAAATGTCACATGATGAAGGTCCCTGTTGTAGCTAGATTGTTCTTAGATGGGATAAGAGATGAACCTGAGTATTTCATGCATGTGAAGATGGAGGAATTGATAAAAGCTCAATGGAAAGTGAGAGTATCAAGGCATCAATGTCAAGCTGCAATAAAGAAAGCAATGAGGTGGCTTGAAAAGGAGTATGACGATCAGTTTGCTCATTTCAGAGATTATGGAGCTGAAATCCTTCATGGTAATCCAAACTCAACTGTGGAGATTGAGACAGTGAGTTGCTTGTAGCTTTAGGAAGAGATGGAAATAATCAAATTTATCTGATTGCTTGGGGTTGTGTTCAAGTGGAGAACACAGATAATTGGATGTGGTTTATAAAGAAGATAAAGGTTGATTTGGAGCTTGAAGATGAGAATAGATATATAATACTATCTGACAAACAAAAGGTAATACTTTCACATGGTTTTGTCTGTTTTGTAGTATTTTCACATGGTTCTGAATTTTTTTAATATAACATAAAGCTATGTATGTTTGACCTATTTTAAAGGTGTTCACATGTGCTTTATTTGTTTTTTTCTTTGTGTGTTATACAACTTAGTTGTTGTGAGTTAGGGATTGATTAAAGCTGTACAACTTGAGATTCCAATGGCTGAGCATCAGATGTGTGTTAGGCATGTGTATGCAAACCTAAAGAAGAAGCATTGCAAGAATCCATACATGAAACTCTTGTTTGGTCTCTAGCTTGGAGTTACAATGAAGCAGAGTATGCTCGAACATTAGGTCGCATTTTGGATTATGATAATCAAGTATATGCATACATATTGAAGACAAATCCAACTACTTAGTATAGGGCTTTTTATACACTTGGTAATTGCTATGAAGATGTGGAAAAAAACTTTGTGGAGTCCTTCAATGCTTCCATTGTCAAGGCACGAGAAAAGGCATTTGTCCTAATGTTGGAGACAATAACATGATTGGACATGGTTCGAATAGCTAAGAGATATGAGGCTGCAACCAATCACAACGGATTGTGCATACCTAGCATCCATTACAACTGAATCAACTCTTTCCAAAATATCAGTCTCAAACTCCATTTGTCTCTTCTCAAGTTCCAATTGTGAAGTGGTTAACTCTTGATGAAGACTCACCATTTTTGAATCCAAACTCTCAATTTGCGATACCAATATACCAATTTCACTGATTATTGCTTCATCCACCCATTTGAAAACATGTTTGTAATCTTTAAGCTACACCAAAAAATCATTCATTTCACTAAGCTCCATTATACATTAAAAATCCATACAACTGAAAATGGATTTCAATACGGTTATCTGAAGAATCATTCATGTCAACTTACTCTCTTAGCTACAGTAAACGAACATTTGAAGAATCTCCGGTACAAATTATGATCAGATTTTGAAAGCTTCACTTCAACTCTATGACCGCACCAACACTGTCGCGGAACACCATCAACCCTATCTACAGTTCTTGAACTTGAAGATTCGGACAAAACAGCTGACAACCCACTCATTTTTCTCTTCTAATTTCCCTCCTCACCTTTTTCTCTGAACTTTAGGTCTTACATCGACGATCCAATAAACGGGTCAAGAAGAAAGAATTCGGATCCTTTGGTTCTGGTCTAAAATAATACATTCTCTCCGGTTATACATTGGTTCCGTAAAACGGCCTAAAAGCAAGCAATTTCAACAATATGTCTAAATTGTTAAGTTGGTATATAGTTTGTGTGTAATTGTACAGACCCCCAAACTATAGGTACATCTATAGTTATATGGAAAATTTCAGGTGTAATTAGGCCGATAACATTATAATTATATATATGTAAGTTACGAGTAATTATGTACATTGGACATGTTATTAACATATTATAATTATGTTACATATGTAAACTTCTATACAATAGTACATAATAGTAGTACACCAATAATAGTAGTAGTAACACATGTAATGTGTTTGTGAACACTAATTTTAATTATGCAATTTCAGTGTTTATAGATTGATGCGTACATAATACACCTATAACAATAATAGTACACATATAATAAGGGACTTTTAGTATAGAAAAGTGATCAATGTCAAATGAGTAGTGAATGATTTGTTTCCTATAATTTAGACTAAGCCAAATAATTATTTGCATATATATATATATATATATATATATACATTTATTGTTTTTTTAACTTATTTTCAAAATATAACAAAAGTTATTGTAAGCATCTATTATATGTCACAAAATAATAAAACTTTAACAAAATGTTACATGTATTGGAAATGGCAGAAAATAAATATTAAGAAAATTAAGAAAATTAAGATATTAATTGGAGTTATTGATGTCTCCATATCTCAAATATTAATCCAAAATATTAAGAAGAATATGCGCGGTTGCCGAAAACAGGTGACCTAATGATATTGTTGCTTTACAAATTTTTATTTATCAGGTTTGATATATCTTTGATTCAAATGAAAGATAAAAAAAAATTTAGGGTGTGAATTTTGGTTATGAATCGAATCTTATCAATTAATTGTCAAAAAAATAAATGTACGGTTCTTTTCAAGAGAAATAATTAATTTAATGATTTATAAAAATTTTCAAATAGTTATATACCATTCAGTAGCAGAGTTTTTATCACGACTAACCAAATTTAAAATATAAAATAAACTTGCATTTTGACATGGTTCTCTTTTTTGGGGGGTTAAAGATTTGTATTTCACTAAAATTGAAAGTTTTACGTTTGAGTTTTGAACTACAAAGGCCTCCTAAGACAATAGGTAAACCATATGAAATAAAAGTCTAGCACGCTGGATAGACTTTTACAAAACCTGGAAAGAATAGTGAAATAATTGGATCCAAAATGCCCATAACCAAACGCTTGCCAGATTCCAAAACCCCCCGATGCGACGAATCTGCGATTTCCGGAGAGAAGAATCCTGTTCCCATCTTTCTCCATTTTGACATGGTTTTATGTGACGTAAATTGATGAAAATGAAGATCTTTTTGCCAAACGACTCAAACCCAATGTTTTGCAATTGTGTTTGATAATGGGCTTCGTAGAAAGTAATGTAGGCTTTATAGGTTAGATGTAAAGACAAGTCCATAAATTTTCTTCATCTTCCTAAGATAACTTTTGAATTTTCTCAACTTTTGTTTTTTTTTTTTCTGAGAAAAGGCTTATTATCTACTTTTGTTATCCAATAGTTTTATCAACTTAGATATAATGTTGAGTATCTAATTAACATGTTGAATGTGAGATGGATTAAACCATGTTGAACAAATTAACATGTTGAATTGAAAGATAAGAGACGCAATTATATCTTATATCGCATATTACTTTTCATTGGATGAAAAGTAATTATAAATAATACTATATATATATAATTTAACAATGAAAAAAATTACCTCATAATATATAAAAATATACAACTTAACAAATAATAATATAAAAACATATCATATGTCGGAATCATTTGCTGGATTATTCTAACAAACTAGATTGAAAATAAGTCTGATTTAGTTTATAGTTAGCTTCTTTAAAAATATATGTACAGTAAGAATCTTACTCACGTAAGAAATGTTAAATAATTTTCTTTTTGAAATCTGAATTTTTTTTTTTTTTTTTGTCAACTAGTCTATTGGCTTTTAAATACCCTCCTACTAGGTAGGGGGTTCGATCCTTGGTGTCTTGAGGATTTGTAAAGTGACTATACCACTGGACCACCTGTCCTCGGCAAATGTGAAATTTATAGATCAACAAAATGAATTATATTTACAAAAAGATGTGGAAAATGTTTTGCAAAAATAAAGAATCAATGCAATCTAAATCCAAAGTATTTCCGTAAGAACTCTTCCAATCTATATGGGAAATAGTATCTTAAAGCAACTATACGATTTCTAATAAACTTATCGATAAACCGAGACAAAAAAAGCAACATTTTTCCGAGGAGCTTGGTGGATCCGGTTGTTTCTCTCCCTCCGTATGTTATAAATGACTGTTTGGAACAGTATTCGACAATTTCTTGAATCTTAACGTTAGATAATTTTCAATATTTCGTGAATCTTGAATGTTGTCATGGTAAACTCAGAAACTAAATTTCTACAATAAGTAAAACTGAATCTGTAACATCTAAATTTCTACTACAAAAACATTGCGCCGGAAACAAAAAACTAAACGACGTACAGTGCAAGAAAATATACGAGATGTCGACAGATCAATATCACAAGACGACATTTTTCTCTCTAGTTTCAAAGTAACTGTCACACATGAAAATATGAAGCAGTGGTTCACCAGTCGTTCAAGGCCTTAAATTTAATGGTCAAGCAAGTCCAGATTTCTCAAATTTTCAAGTCTTTGTTAGTTCAGATTTTCCAAAATTAGTTTTGTAAAGTATCTTTATATTTTTCTTTGATTAATCTAAAGGTACAATAAAGGCAAAATTTCTTGAATGATAAATTAATCGAAAATAAATCTCTTACGTATACGTTACCAATTAACAAGTAGGTATTGTACGTATATAGTATTTGGGTAAATGGTTAATTTATATACCCAAAAATATATTATATGTTCTATATAGATACATCTATTCTTTTCAAGAAATGAAACAAAATGTAGAAATGTTTATTTATAGATTAGAGCACTTGGACTGAGCTTGTTTTTCTTATCGATTACGAGATTTAACCTATTCAATAAACTACAAATTCAGAAAAAAAGAAATCAGTTGATCCTTGCATTTATTTTGTTTTAACTTTGAAGTTTCCTAGAAGTAAAAGAGTTTGAGAATAATGTAATTATTTTACTTTTAAAACCGTTATATAAACCTAAGCTTATTGCCCTGAAAACCATCATCTCCCAAACAAGTATCTAACTGTTTAAGTACGAAAATGGCCGGCTACAATCTCGAAGCTATCGAAGCGGCACCATTAAAAGACGATTTGGATATTGTGATCCCAACCATAAGAAGCCTTGAGTTTCTAGAACAATGGAGACCATTTTTGCAGCATTATCACTTGATCATTGTTCAAGATGGAGATCCTTCAATTGAGATTAAAGTTCCTGAGGGTTATGACTATGAGCTCTATAACCGTAATGATATCAACAAGATCCTTGGTCCTAAAGCTAGTTGTATCTCTTACAAAGATGGTGGATGTCGTTGCTTTGGTTTCATGGTTTCTAAAAAGAAGTATATCTACACCATTGATGATGATTGCTTTGTAAGTCTCATTTGTATTTCTTTTCATGATATATGTTTTCATTTACATTCATGTAACTTCATGCTTTTCTATTTTCATAATAGGTGGCTAAAGATCCAAGTGGAAAGGAGATAAATGTGATAGCTCAACATATAAGAAACCTTGAAACACCTTCAACACCAAATTACTTCAACACTCTCTATGATCCTTTTAGAGAAGGGACTGACTTCGTGAGAGGTTATCCTTTCAGTTTAAGGGAAGGTGTCCAAACCGCCATATCTCATGGCCTTTGGCTCAACATTCCTGATTACGATGCACCGACCCAACTCGTGAAGCCCCGTGAACGTAACACTAGGTCATATTATACTTATATTTCAAAAAAAAATATTTGGTGACTCTAGACTTGTTCTTTTACAAAGCTTTTTGATTTAAATGACTTTGTATCCAAGAAATCGTTAGGAAGATAGCCAACAGGATCGTGATTAAGTGGTGCTACGAAAAGAACTTAGTTTAAACCTCATTACCATATAAGACCACCTCCAATGGTGATTTGTTAGAGGAGTTCTTAACATTTTAAAATATTAAAAAAATAAAAAAGCAAGAAAAAAAGTAAATTGGAGTTCTTATCTAAGAGATTTAAGAACCTCGAACTTCTTTGATAGTTTCCATTTTTTAGTTGGTTCAAATTTAATGAAAAATATTAAATTTTAAATTTTTGTTAAATTATTATTAGAATAATGTTAAGATACTCATTTTAAACTTCTCTTGGATGGAGATGCTCTAAGACTCCGTAGTTCTTGACCTATACAACATGGACATTTGCACATGGCCATTATTAAAAAAAAAAGAAATTTATGTAGGCCCAAACCAAATTAAAATCAAATATTTTTTAAATGTATTATGATATTTTGTTTTTGTTTTACACAAAGCCTTTGTCTCTGTCAAAAGATTTTACCTGTTTTTCCTGGTTTTCGGGTATAGCCAAAGTTAGAAAAGTAGTAGTATATTAGCTACGTTTGAGCCACCCATGTTATAAAAGAAAATTTGTTAGGAGGTATTATGTATGTTTTACAATATGCATATAAACGCTACTATAGTGTTTGCAGGTATGTTGATGCGGTGATGACAATCCCAAAAGGAGTATTGTATCCAATGTGTGGGATGAATCTTGCTTTCAATAGAGAACTTATTGGAGCAGCTATGTACTTTGGGATTATGGGTGAAGGCCAGCCCATTTCCCGGTACGATGACATGTGGGCTGGTTGGGCAGCCAAGGTGGTGTGTGACCACTTGGGCTTTGGGGTCAAGACCGGTCTACCATATTTGTGGCATAGCAAAGCTAGTAACCCATTTGTGAATCTGAAGAAAGAACATAAGGGACTCCATTGGCAAGAAGAGATGATTCCTTTCTTTCAAAACCTTCGTCTCTCTAAGGAATCTGACACTGCAGCTAAATGCTACTTAGAGCTCTCGAAGATGACAAAGGAGAAGCTCACTGAAGTGGATCCTTACTTTGAGAAGTTGGCTGATGAAATGATCACTTGGATTGAGGCTTGGGAGGAGCTTAACCCGCCGGTTAAGAAGTGATTAAGATAATGCGTAAATGCTCTTGTTTGCTACATGATTAATAAAAGTATGTTGTGAGTTTATATTATATGATCTTTTATTTATGTTCCTTTCAGTTATGTATAAGTGTCTGCACTTAATACGTGACTCAATAAATGTTTTTTAGTCATCTTGGTTTCTAAAATAATTGAAGACAAATTGTTTTTGTTCAACTTATTTTCTTTTGTAATCCATTACTTTATTTATTTATGAATTTTGTCGAGCCAAAGTTTTGTTCTTTTAAGATTGTTTTGTCCAAATCTAAAATTTCTCTTCAAATAATCATAGAAACTTGATTTCTGATTTTTAAAATAAAATGGATTAGTAAAACAAATCACACATAAGAGAAGATAAGAGAGTGACAATGACCATATATAAATACTTAATGAATGAAATTATAATTTCGGTAAAAGAAGTGAAGGAAAAAAAATCTCTCTATCCAGTTATCGAGAAAAAGTCATCTCCACTCTCTATCAACGTAGGCAATGCCAAAGATGGTGGTTTCCGTCGGCATCGGAAATTTGTTTTTGTGCTCTATGTTCTCTGTCTCTCTTGTTCACGATTCACAGTTCTTCTTTCTTTTTCAGTTGAAGATTTGGTTGGAAACATCATCACTCGAAGCTCTGTATTTCTGCAATGAAGCATGAAAATTAGTAAGGTTGAGAGTACAAAATAATTAAAGTAAAAATATAAGTTTTTCTGTGAAAAATAAATATATAAAAAGAGAAATAATGTTGCAAGCTAATATTTTGTTTTCTTAATTATTTAGAATATTTTATAGAGTAGTGAATTAATTGTTTTGTCAAAAAATAACAATTTATCGGCTAATAAGTTGGGTATTGTGATTTCATATTGAAAAAAAAAATTAACTACTAAATATCAAGTTTAGTGAAATATTAAAATATTAGGTGGAAAAAAGAAGATAAACGTAGAATTTTAAAATGTAAAAAATATAGTGTTGAATTCTAAAACATTGTACATAGTTATATAGTTTTCTCGTGACATAACATATTAGCGCAGACTAATCTAGAACAGTGGATAATTACGACGTAAATATCCTTGTAGTTTAAAATAAAAATATGTCAGCTCTAAAACGATTAGTTAAATATTTAACGATCCATTTGAAATTTAATCTCAACTATACTTCTTGGTATTGCCTTCTATTGGAGTCTCTTGCTTAGGTAGCTGTAATATGAGGAAGGCTTTTTACAACATCAAATGTCTTATCCCAATAGTTTTATCTGTCAATAATTATTAAAATTGCCAAAATAATGATTATGTTTGTCACATTTTTGACTTTTTCTGTGTGTAGAGATGCAATACATGACGACATACAGAGATGCACTTCATCTTCCTAACGCACACGTGTGTTGTTTAAGTCTTTCGTTTACGTTTTTAATAATAATAATTAAAAAAGTATTGATTATCCTATGTATATATAATTAGTTGTAAGTTGTCAGTGTTAAATATATCATATATGATCAAAATATAAATATACTATTACAAACTGTTCTGGAGTTTTTTTTTTTTGAGTTAAAGTAGTGGTTTATTTGTAGACTCAACCACTATCTTAGTTATAAAAAAAAAAAAAAAAGAGAATATTAGTTTTATGCAGGTTAGGATTTAGTAAAAAATTTTGACACTTTTTTTCGGAAAATATCTTGATACTTCCACAAATTAATATTTCTATGGATCATTATATTCTTTTCATTTAATTAGTTCCTTATTAACTTATATAAATTTTATTGTATATTACAAATGGGTTTCTTCTCTTATATACGATTTTCCTTATATTAATTGGGTTGACCAAAATAAAGTACTTGATCTTTATATTATACAAAAAGTTGCATTTCGTGGAAAATGTGGAAAATATGTCTCCTCATTGTCATTTACTTATTTTATATCATTTTTAAATTGGAATGTTTACAAGCAAAGTCGAATATTAACGCTAACATCTGTCAGGTACAAGAATTGAGTAATTTCTTTGACCATAATCTATACCAAGTTTTAGTAAAAATAAATTATCTAAGCCTATTGCAATATATATATATATATATATATATATATGTAATCCTTCAACATTTTCATATTTGTCTTCAAATTCTTAGATTCATTTTTTTTTTATCAACGGCAAATTATGTTGGGTCATAACTGGCCGGCTCAATAGCCAAATTCCTATATAATGTAGGCATGAATACTCGATCTTAAATTATGCAAATACGGTGCCTTAAGTTGACTTACCACCTGCCACTAGATGTCATTTGCATTTTTAGATTCATTCAAAACCATTAAAAATTATCATTGAGATGCTAAATTATTTAAAAGAAGAAATTCAACTGAAAAGAAAATCAGGTGGTATATGAGTTTTGCAAGGGCGACTAAACTATTTTCGTTGACCAAACTGAATAAAACAAAGATACCAGATTACCAATAATTTGAAAGATATATTTGATTATTAAGTGATGTCAAAAGGGAATATACTTCTTTATTAATTTTTTTTTTGAATATCTCGAATTAAGTTTTAAGATATGTATTAAACCTGTTTGATTTAATTATTGATTATATATATATATATATTTAAGATCGGAATATTTTGTAAATATTATATAAAATATACATATTGGAAACTTTTGATTGGTAATATGGTATTAGTCTACTACTCTAATATATGTTTTCTCATTAAAAAAAATTTCATCGTGTAAGTGATCCGTTAATTTTTTCATCAATAAATTAGATCGATAAAAAATCAAATTTTTAATATTAGAATTAACTAAGTAGATCATTCTAATTAATATCATGTTAAATCTAATATTTGTCGATGAATAGTTTGTTTTCCTTCCACATCTGTGTTGGAGATAACTTTGATTATCAATATATATTTGGAAAAACAAAATATAAAATTCCATTATTAGAGCGTGAGTACTTGTATGGTGAAGTTCAAGTTACATGCAAAAGTTAAGCCCGCCCTCATCACTTTGTCAATGTCATTAAAGTAATCTAAATCTATCTTCTTGTCCATCAAGATCTTCTATATATTGAGAGAGAATAAAGAAGCCGAAACCAAAAAATAGTCAACCAAACCAAAACCTCTCTGACTTGACTCTGTCATTGAGAAGAATCTACAAAATCAATTTGATACAAGAAGAAATCATTAATGAAGAGTCCGATAATGAATACATGGAGAAAAATGAAATCTTTTGGGCATACAAGCTCTTCAACGACCAAGCCATCGTTAACAAAGAGCAAGTCGTGCCATGGCTCTTTTCGTTTGGAAGATGTTAAGAGCAATGAATCAAAAGGAAAGTCCAAGAAAGAGTCACCACCGTCACATGGTTGCTTCACGGTTTATGTTGGTCCAACAAAACAGAGAATTGTGGTTAAAACAAAACTTCTGAACCATCCTTTGTTCAAGAATTTGTTAGAAGACTCAGAGAACGAGTTTGGTTACATTCGTGATGGACCCATTGTTCTTCCTTGTGAGGTTGACTTTTTCTTCAAGGCTTTGGCTGTTATGAAGTCTGATCATGGTCATCATGATGATAATGATTTTGATGATTATGATGATGGTTTCATTAATCCTCCGATTTGTGGAATCTTTAGTCCGTGTAGATCGAACGGTGGTTGTGGTACGGATCCTTTGGCCATGAGAAGGAACAGTTCATACAAGCTTCTTCGATCTCCATCTTTTTTTAAGCTCAATAAATTTTGAAATATTTTTTCTTCTATATATATATAATATATCTAAGTTCTTGGTCATATACCACATAGTTTGTTTGTTTTTTTATGCGTGAGTGGAAATGTGAAAGGAAACCCTCTCACATCTCCTGAAACAATTAGCTTGAACAGCTTTGGATTAGATTGATGACGGCTTATATATTATATTTGACACATTGTTATCGTTGATATCTAATTTGTATCTTACTATACTTTGGAGTGTTATGTCTTTTGGTTTTTATGTTATCTCTATCTTAGTATGTAAACATACATGTTTAAGAAGTTTTGGATGAGTGAGAGTTTGAGTATTAGGGATAACTAAAAGTGCTTAATTTGTTTTGGGTCAAATAATAAATCATAAGGAATGACTCATAGCCAACCTTTTCCAAACTACAAATAATATTATGTGGAGATATGTGACTATATGAAATTGAACTCTGGTAGAAAAAAATACAAATACAAATATTTAGCGATTTGATCAAATAAACCAGTCCTGGGCATTCGGACCAAACCAACCGAACCGACCATTATGGTTTTCGGTCCTATTTCGGTTTGTCTCATAAAACCGATCGGCCATCATTTGAAATTTAATTCAGGTTTATGGTTCGGTCTGATGTAAACTATTCGGTCAACCGAGAAGACTGATTTATAAGTCGAAAACCTAAGTGATTCACTTTCTTCTTTCACCGACTCGCGAAACCTTAGCGATTTCGCATCAAATTTCTTCATCTTTCATCCTATTTGTCTTCTCTTAAAACTCGAATCAAAACTTACAAAGCGTATTTGCACTCTCTGCATCATCGGAAGTTGCAGAGTCGCTGCTTCGTTTTCGTCTTCTTCATGTATTTTTCTTGATTCATTTGATTTTTTTTTGCTTCATTAATTTATGTTTGGTGCTAAGATTCAGAGAGAACGAAATCAAGAGTCAGTCTATTTGTTCTCATTTAATTCAATTCAGTATCAATTAATTACTTGTTCTCATTCAATTTGTTCTTCTCTTCTTCTCATTTGGTTTGTTCTTCTCGTTTTCTCATTCGATTTGTTGTTCTCATCTTATTACTCATTCGTTTGCAGATGGCTAGTGAGTGCAACAATAATATGGAATGTAAAGATCAAGAAGTCCCTGAAACACAGAGGTCAACTGCTTCAATTCGGCCATCCATTCCAAAGAAGAAAGTTGCCAAAAGAGCAGAGGTATGCCAACGATTTATCCAGTTTGAAGATGGTAGTAAGAAAAATAGTTGTCGTTATTGTGGTAAAGAGATTAGTTGTGACTCAAAACAGTAGGAACTAGTCCAATGAGAGGTCACAAGGTAGATGTAAGTCTTACAAAATGTTCCTTGAAAGTGGTAGTCAAAAGGTTTTTTAGTGCTGATAGTGACGGGAGCATGAAAGTCATTGTCTATGATCAGTCGGCTTTCAGGAGATCAGTTAATGAATTGGTTGTCATCAATGAATTACCTTTATCATTTGGTGAATTAGAGGGTTGGATACTTTTTTGTTTCAATGTTTTGCCTATGTATAACACATTTTCAAGAAGGACATTTACTAGAGACATTGTTGCAATGTATAAGAAAGAGAAGGTTTCTCTAAAGAGTTTGTTTAGTGATGATAGGAAAAGAGTGTCTCTCACCACATATATTTGGGTGTCGCCTACAACTTCTTACAATTACATGGTTATCACAACTCATTGGATTGATGGAAATTGGCAAATGCAGAAAAGGATCATTAGTTTTAAATCCATAACAGATCACAAAGGGGAAACTATTACTGAGCAGCTTGTTGATTGCTTAGATGAATGGAGCTTTCAAAAAGTATTCACAGTAACAGTCGATAATGCAAAAGTTAATGACAAAGCGTTAGAATTTTTTTCAGAGGCATTGAAAGTAAGAGAAAAAAATGCATTAGTTTTAGGAGGTGATCTGTTACATATGTGTTGTTGTGCTTATATATTGAGTTTAATTGTGAGGGATGGTCTATCAAATCTCACTGATAGTGTTAAGTATATTCAGAATGCAATTAAGTATGCTCGGTCATCCTTTACAAGGTTAAAGTCTCTTGAATTAAGGTTTGATACATGAAAGATCTCCAGAGGCAGCTTGACATTAGATTGCAAGACTCGCTGGAATTTGATGTATCTTATGTTGGTTTCAGCTCCGAAACTACGTGTAGCTTTTGAGAAGTTGGCGGCTGAAGACATGTTGTATAATGACTACTTCAAAGAAGACGACGAGAAAGAAAAGAGAAATCGAGTTGGACCACCAACTACTTCAGATTGGAATGAAGTGCAGAGGTTAGTGAAGTTTCTCAAGATCTTTTTCAATTGTACTTTGACATTCTTTGCTTCAAAATCAGTCACGTCTACACTTTGTTACAATGAGATTGTAACAAAAGAAAGGAATATGATTACGAAATGCAGTAGTAGTGATGATGAAGTAAGAAAGTAAGCACATGTTATGAGGAATAAATTTGATAAATATTGGGAAGGTTTGTTGAATATGAAGTTACTTGTGATAGTTGCTAGTGTCTTTGATCCACGGAACAAGATGCATTTTGCTTCATTGTGCTTTGAAAAACTGTATGGTCAGGATGCCATAGAATGTAGACAGCTTCACAATTCTGTAACAAGTTGTATGGAGAGCTTACATGCATAATATAGTCTTAGATTTAAGTCATTGGAGCACATTGATTTGGTTGGAAACAAAAGTGATCATGGAGATTTTGAGCAGTCGAATGATGTGTTTGACGTATCAGATGATGATGATGATGGTTATGAGATGATATATTCAATTTACAGTCAAATAGTTAGTGAAAGGAGCAATGAATCAGAATGTATAGAACTGGAAATATATTTGACTGAAAAAACAGAGGCAATAGTGGATAATACTTTAGGTATGTCTTTTGATGTGCTATTATGGTGGAAGAGAAATAGTGCAAAGTTTCAAATTTTATTAGAACTTGCTGGAGATTTTTTTGCCATTCAAGTCTCGTCAGTGGCAAGTGAATCTGCATTTAGCACTAGTGCCCGAGTATTAGACTCTTATAGGAGCTACTTCACTCCTTATATGATTGAAGTTTTATTATGCACACAACAATGACTAAAGTGTTCAATACAATCTCAAGCACAAATTGCTAACTTGGCACAAATGTTGGAGGAAGTTGATTTCTTTGAACCCTAGGCAAGCATACAACATGGTTTTATTGTACTGAGTTTGAATATTTCTATTAAGTTATAACTACTGATTTATTTGTGTGTAGATAAAAGAAAATCACAAGGAAGTGTATCACCAATCTAAATGTGTATTATGTATGTTAATCTTTCAAACCCACCATTTATGTTTGTTAGTCTGAGTGCATCATCTTTCAATATTATTATGTAATATTACTTGAACAATTAGTAAACCGAAACTAGTATGTGTGTTATGTGTGTGTCTTTCACACAAAGGAATGTATGTGTGTTTAAATACATTATGTATATGTGTTTAACACAAAGGAGTTAACCAAAATCACAAAGAACTTAACCGAAAAATTAGTAAACCGAAAGAATTAATACAAAATCCGAACCAAAAAACCGATAACTCAGTAATTAAACCGAACCAAAAACCAAAAATTTAGTAATTAAACCGAAAATGCATCAAAATTATAAATAACACCGAAAAAACCCAAAACTTATCAATATTTTAGTTTTACTCGGATCATACTATTATGACAAAAACTGAACCGAACCGAACTGAACCGACATATATTTATTTCGGTTCATTTCGGATATAAAATTTAGTATTCGAAAAACAGAAAACCGTAAAAACTGAACCGACCGAATATCCAAAGCTAAAATAAACTTCCTAAAAAGCTATAAAGTTTCTATAAATAGTTTTTTTCCCCTAATTCAAACTGAAGAAAAAATTGGATCCAGCGTCGACATCAAAATATAAAATTCTAGAACATAACTAATACTCTAATTAAGGTTATAACCAATCTACCAGTAATTAAATAAACCGAAAGAATTAATACAAAACCCAAACCAAAAATTTGAAAACTCAGAAATTAAACCGACCGAAAAACCAAAAATTTAGTAATTAAACCAAAAATGCATCAAAATTATAAATAACACCAAAAAACCCAAAACTTATCAACATTTTGGTTTTACTCGGATCATACTATTTTGAAAAAAACTGAACCGAACCAAACCGACATATATTTATTTCGGTTCATTTCGGATGTAAAAATTAGTACCTGAAAAAACTGAAAACCGTAAAAACCGAACCGTTTCGGACCAAACCAACCGAATATCCAGGGCTAAAATAAATTTCCTAAAAAACTCTAAAGTTTCTATAAATAGTTTTTTCCCCTAATTCAAACTGAAGAAAAAATTGTATTCAGGCGTCGATATCAAAATATAAAATTCTAGAACATAACTAATACTCTAATTAAGGTTAAAACCAATCTACCAGTAAATTCTCTGTTTTAAATTACGATTCGTTTACATTTTCTTAATATATATGTAAATATATGATATGGTTTCAATATCAACATAAATTAAATATATAACATCTTTGTACATAGAGTTTTACTATTCCAAAAACCAAAACAACTAAGAATTTTTGTAGAAGTAATATTTTATCAAGAAAATATATGTTCGATGATAAATATTTTAATATCAGAATCTTTTTTTCAAAGGACGCATATAAAGAAACAAAAAAGGGTAGTTATTTCCTTAGATAATTCGAAGAGGCACGCACATACTTGAATAATTCAAAAGAGTAAATGGTAAGCATCAAATTATTTGTATCTAGAGGAATCAAATTAATTTATTATTTTATATGACGACGTTAGTTTGGTATTGTATCCGATTGGAAATAGTATAATCTTTTACCGTCAAAGAGGCGGCAGAGAAAGAATTGTGGCTCATATGAAAAGTTGAAGATGATGTAATAAGAACTAGGTGTGAATCATACCAAGTTTGTCTTTAAGTACGTAGTTTTTTTATGTATTAATATCTTAATTGTTTGCAACTTAGAGTGAATCATGTGATGCAACTAGCTAGTATGACTCATAATTTAGTATTTGGAAAACAAAATAATTAATGTACTTATCATAAAATGGCCTACGTTATTGAGAAAATCTCGTAAAATATGAAGAAATTTAAACCAATTAGTGTTGGCTTGGTGCTTGGAGCAGTTTACGACACTGCTTAACTTACGAGTCTTGAGTTAGATTTCAGCCAGAAACTATTTTGTTGCTATTTTTGGCTAGACAAAAATGGTATCACATGTTTTACGTTATATTAGAAATTCAGAAATCAAGGCTAGTCTGTATTGGCTGTCTAGTTTCTCAGAGATTAGTTGATGTTTGGTTCAAATTCTCCGGACCAAAAATAAGTACAAAAAAATTTTGCTAAAATTTTTGATCCTGTGAAAAGTTCTTCTCAGTCTAGGTGTTGCTAAAAATGCTTCGTCATGTTTCTTCTGGTTTCAACAAAAATTTACAAAGAGTAATTGATTTTCTTATTTCGATAGTAGCACACTGTAAAGATGTGCTAGACTTGTTGTTGTTGTTATTATCTTTGCAACAGGTACATCTCCATTGTCATGATTTAGTAAAGTTTGAGAGCCACCGAGTTCCCACGAGACGTACTAGCGTGATCTATATTGTTTAATTTTCTCCATAAGTCTATCGCAAAGGAAAAGCTCAACTATAACTTAGGTCTTTGAGTTTTTTTTTTCTGTCAACTAGTTTAATGACTTTTTAATCTCATCATTCATTACAGGGATCAAGAGTATTATCACTGAGCCACATATCTTCGGCTAAACCCATGCGTTTGAGGTTTATATAGTGAAGAAAACAAATGCTGATTTTATTACTTACTATATAGTTTCTTGGTAACATGACTAACAAGCAATATTTTATCTACATATTTGACTATATGATGTAAGGCTATGGTCTATGTGACTATGTAACAAACCAATTTCAAGCTTCCTCTGTCTGTTCATACGAGCGATCAGGTCGTCAGCCCTCTGGTTTAATGGATCCATATGCATCAGACTAAACTTGCCTCTCTGACTCTCTTCGAGCCTTGGTTGGTCAATAATATCCTTCGAAAATCGTTGATATGGTTTTATTTCAACCTTCAAATTTTCATGAGACCAGGAGCCACAAGAACGGCTTCTTACAGTGTACTCTTTGTGTAACTCGTTATCTGGAAGATAAGAAGATCTTGATTCTCGGATGAGTGTAATCACGATGACATTTGTAATAATGAATAAAACCTTACGGTTTAAGATGTTATTAGTAACAACTCTAGAGATGGTGAATAAGAAATAACTATTTGAAACATGAAGCCAAAGTGGTACTACTATAATGCAAGAAACTAGAACGATGAATGACAAGTAAAAGCTATCGAGGAAATTAAGAAATGGCTTCTTGAAGGTCGACCTTGGTCCATTTTTATATTGACTCTCTTGCATGGCGATAAAGGGATCCATTTATGATATAAGTAAACAAAGGTTTGGGGAAGATAAGATGGGAATTTTCGATGTAGTAACGAAGGAAACTTAGAGTTAAAGGAGAACAAGAATATGAGTAGATCACATAAGAAGACTTTGGGATAAATTTATAGTGAGCTTGCAATTACATGAAGCGTGAGATTTGATGTATAGGTTGAAGGTTCTTCCTCGTTAAGATTAAGTATAAACACATGCATAAGAGTCTTTTATTTTAACTTAATTTAGCTTTCTTAGTAAATCATGTGGGCGTGTGGACACTTTATGAATTATTAACTAGCTTTTAGTCCTTATAGTGTTTTGTATTGTGTCATTAATCCATTTGGAATGCTTAATGGAAGTGGATATATGGAGGACCCATCTTTAAAGCTGAACTAAAAGCATATTGAGGACTAGTTCTTAAGATGAGAATACTTTTTCGTGCACACGTCGAAAGTAAAAGTGATGTGCTTGTCTTTTGCTCCCAAATAACAAATGGGTACCAGTCGAACCCAAAGTTTAAAAGTATAATACTTGAAAAAGTGAAATTTAAAAGGGACATAACTCAGCCTTACTACAAAATGAATTTTAGTCATGTAAACAAAATATATATTTTGAAAAATAAGGGAAATGTTTTTAGTAAGTGACTAGATGTCGATTTTTTCCGGGACACTCCAACTCAGACATTCAAAGGTCTCTGCTGTCTCCTCCCCAAGCACGAGAGTCCAACTCCCATAATGCTCTGATGGAGCTAAAAGCTCTATGTAAGAAAACATTTGAATAAAAAATATTATGAATCATGTACTTCTAACTATAAACTAACTGATAATAATTAGAACGATTCATGAACCTATATAATGCTTGGTAAAATTCCAGATTTCCAATTTTGTAAGATATTTTAATCGACCCCTCAAGAAGTGGATGGAAAACTGCCCAAAGCCATTATCTTAATGATATGTCATTACTAGAGGGTCACTAATCAGACTACATTGGTGAAAAACCATTTTTGTGAAAAAGTATACGTTGGACCAATAGTAGGTTTTTGACATCATATTAATATAAGTGAAAGTCACACTCAAAGAACTAGTTAGAAAGAGGAGAATTGCAACATAGTCGATGTGAAATAGTTTAACATATATCTCTGACGCTTAAAATTGAACATCTAAAATATAAAATTTGTAAAATGGAATAACTACGGGATGTTCATGATCAAATTGTACATGGATTCTAATATTATATTAAAATAGATGAATTTTTAAAGTAAAATTTATTAACGTAGTAGACCATCAACCTTACCTATTATTTCACATTATCTCAAATGGAATATTCTAATAAAAGATTAAGATATGCATTCCTATGATCTCTGGTTGATTTTTGAAGTTAGACTTCAACATATACATATTAGATTAGATGATGTTAGTATTTTCTTTTGTTAAGAGGTTTTTATTTAAGGCCCATGATAAGAAAAAGAAATAGTAACAAAGCCCAACCAAGTCTAGACTTGTGGTCTTCAAAAATTTGTTTGCTAAATTTTTGTTGTTGTTTTAAAGATTTTAAGAATTGTTCATATCACCCAGCAGAATTTTTAACGTAGTTGGTGAGATTATGTCTACGAATTTGCATTAAATAGAGCAAAATAAATAGTTCTGCTAAAACATCTAACGTGATAAATGTTATTTTTCAAACAATTGTACCAATAATATTCAATCATAATCAATCTTCTAGCCATATATACGAAATAAAATACAATTTCATGAAATTAAATTTGGATAGAAAAAAACTAAAGTAACATTTAATCCCTTTGATCAAAAATATATTTCCCTGATAATATATTTTGAAAAAGTTATTTTATTATTTGTTAGTACATCATGATATTTAAAAGGTATAAAGTTTTATATTTCTTAATATATAGAAATTAGCATCTACATGTATATATAAATACATCATATATGTATAAGTGACTTAGGGCATGTTTAATGGTAAAATTTTATAGGTATCATATTATATAAAATTAATGAAAAGAAAAAGACTTTTTAGGTGTGATACGTTTCAGCGTATAGAGACAAATGGTACGTCTCATATATACATTGGAAAAGGGAGAAAAATTATCTCTTCGTCTTCGGAGAAAACAAAGTCGGGAATCGATTTTGATCGATTTTGATCGGCCGATCGAAACATCATCACAGATTGGGTAATCTGTTTGCCGTGGGAGAAGACAACATCGTGATCTGTTTGTCATTGCCCATATCCTCTTTGGACTTTTGATGAGCTTAGTTCAATGGCGGATTCAACACCAATTTATTTGTTTAAATGGCGGATTCTTCCACCGATTGTATTTCCCGATTGTCTCAGGAACTTTCTTTAAATCGTTCAATGTCAGCTACGATCATCGGGCACTAATCGTCGCCGGAAAGTAACGCATGCTCGTCTCAGCTGGAATTCATTACCCACGTGCCACTCTTGAAGTAAATATCACTTTCACTAACCTTTCTGTTTTCAGTATCTCGACAATCTCTTATAGTTTTCTTCAATTGCTATTCTAGAAGAATTGCTCTTTCTGTAATTCTTGCTGTCGAAATTGGTGTTTTAGATGTGGCATGATCTCATCACAAAGAGCAAAGAAGGTGGTGCTGATGTGATTCAGATATTTTGTTCTCACGGACATTGGTATCTCATGATTTTCCTTTTTACCCGTCTCTCTTTATTGTTATCCTTCAATTCATGTCAGAGGGTTCCCAGTGTGGTTGCGTGATATTCCTGGCATTGAGTTCATCTTGATCATCCTTCACAACCCTTATAAATTTAACTTCTGTATCTGCATATCTTCTGGTATTGTGCAGGAACTAGGCCTAGCAAAAGAAAAATTAGGATAGGGTCCACTATACGATCTCCCCCCTCAAAACCGGACATGAAAGTTTCCTCTCATCCGGCTCAAGTAGTTATACCAAATAAATGTGCAGTTGAAGACTACATATCTTAAACATTGTCATTATGCACAAGTACATATAATTTACAATGTCCTCTTTATAACCTCCCAATAAGTACTTCCTAGTTACTATATTACACATTACTTCCGACTTACTCATTTGCCATCAATCTTATCATTTTCACTTTATTATGCTGGTAAAAGTTGTTGGCATCTTAAAGCCATCTTTGGTATGAATATGTAAGACTTTTCTAAGATCATTAAGGTAAATACAACATCATTAATGAATCACAAAGATATCAAATTGAATTTTACAGACCTAACACGACTTGAATTAAAGGTAGGTTGCTCATTAATGATTGTTTATGCTATAATTAACAGAAATTTATGCTATAATTCTACAGACCTAACACTTATTTTACCTTTTTTATCTCACTAGATGGAAAGTAATTCATCTCCAAGCTTTATTGATCTCTTGAACAACTATCAAGAGATCAATACACTCGAATCCAAAACACAGTCACCTACAAACCACAGAGAAACTAGGCATAGATGGAGTGTTCCTGAAGAAAATGCTCTTGTGAGTGCTTGGTTAAACACAAGAAAATACGCTATTGTGGGGAATGATCAGAGAGAAGGGACCTTCTGGAATCGAGTTGCAGCATATTACGCTGCAAGTCTTGCAATCTCCAATCTGGTATTGCGGGAAAGCAACACATGTAAGCAAAAATGCTCAAAGATGAACGAGAGTGTCAGCAAGTTTGCAGGTTGCTACGATTATGCCTCACGCTAAAGAAGCAGTGGGCAATCAGAGGATGATGTTATGGATTTGGATTACAAGTTGTACTTCCAAGATCGGAAGGTGAAGTTCGGCTTAGAGCATGTCTGGAGGAGTTTAAGAAACGATCAGAAATGGTGTTCTCTAACTACCACAAAAAATATAAGAAGTACTAAAAGAAGTAAGGTAACAGATACCGATGTTCATTCCTGCAGCTCAAACAATGCCTCTCATGTGGAGTAGGAAACAATGGAGAGGCCTATAGGCGTTAAAGCAACGAAGGGGAAAGGGAAGAAGAGAGGCAAGGGGAAGCTTAAAGAGAGAGACAAGAGTTGTCTGAATGACCTTGCAGAATTGTGGGTGTTCAAGGAGAAAGACTTGGCAGCCAAAGAAAAATTATCCAGACAGAAAATACTGGATAATATGATGCTGAAAACTGAACCACTGACAGAGCTAGAACTCAATCTTAAGAGCAAACTATTGTCCGAAATGTTGTAGTATGGTAGGTATGTTCCTTGGTGTTTTGTCTGTTTGTTTGTCTTTGTAGGTAAGTTGACATAATTGTTCATTATGCAGGAAGATGAAGCGAGAGATTCAGGTGCATTAAGACAGCCACAAGTGTGTATCTTTCAAAGTATGTGTCGGCAAGCTTATGTGTGGTAATGTTAGTAAATGTGGGTGTTAAGTTGATGTGTGTCGACAAGTGTAAGAGCATGTTTAAAGTTAATGTGTGTGTTATAGTGATGTATGTCGACAAGTGTAAGTGTGTATTAATGTATATGTGCTTGTTAATATTATGTGTGTCGGCAAGTTGCCAACCTTTGTTATAAAATGTTATGTGATACACGTGTATTATGTATGGAACTATAAGTTGTTGTAGTAATCAATGTCTCAATGTGTTATGAATATGTTGTCAATTATGTCACCACTAATATATGAACCAACTTCCTTACACGTGTATTATGTGATGGAACTATAAGTTGTTGTAATAATCAATGTCTCAATGTGTTATAAATATGTTGTCAATTATGTCACTACTAATATATGAAACCAACTTCCTTACACGTGTATTATGTGATGGAACTATAAGTTGTTGTAATAATCAATATTTCAATGTGTTATAAATATGTTGTCAATTATGTCACCACTAATATATGAAACCAACTTCCTTACACGTGTATTATGTGATGGAACTATAAGTTGTTGTAATAATCAATGTTTCAATGTGTTATAAATATGTTGTCAATTATGTCACCACTAATATATGAAGCCAACTTCCTTACATTTTTCTTCTTCTCATCCGACCGAACTTATTTATGCCTTATACTTATAATTATCTTTCAAATTATACAAATTTACCATAAAAATAGCAACATGTCTTTTGATCCTGACAATTTTACATTTGATGGAACTATCGATCAAATCTTTATGACAAATTCGATAGAGTTTTTGACAAAGGTTTTGAAGATTATATAAATGATTACAGTGAACGTCATGCGGCCAAACCAACAAAGAAAATATGAATTCATATAGAATGAGGTAAAGAGGCGGGGTATATTCAATTATGCAAAGATTACTTTTGTGAGCAGCCAAGTTACTCTGATGCCATGTTTCGGTGCCAATTTAAAATGACCAAATGACTGTTCATGCGTATTGTTGAAAGACTATCTAATGAATTGCCATTCTTTCAACATTGACCAGATGCCACCGGAAGACTCGGTTTTCATGTACTACAAAAATGTACAGCCGCCATTCGTCTTTTAGCTTACGGTGTTGCACCTGATGCGATTGATGAATACCTCCGGATGAGTGCCAGCACTAGCGGAATTCTCTTAGAAAAATTTGTGGTCGGAGTTATACATTTATTCGAAAACGAGTATTTGAGAAGGCCTACACCAGAGGATCTCCAACGATTACTAGATATCAGTGAGTTTCAGGGATTTCCCGAGATGATAGGAAGCATTGATTGTATGCACTGGAAGTGGAAGAATTGTCCAACAGCTTGGAAATGACAATATTCACGTGGACATGACAAACCCACAATCGTTTTAGAGGCTGTGGCTTCACAAGATCTGTGGATTTTGCATGCATTTTTTGGACCTCCAGGTACTTGTAATGATATTAATGTTCTTGACCGTTCACCAGTTATTGATGATATATTACAAGGTCGAGCTCCTACGGTCAACTATGTTGTCAATGGACGTCAACACAATATGGCTTATTATCTCACAAATGGTATATATCCTAAGTGGGCAACGTTCATCCAATCAATTTCTCGACCACAAGATGAGAAATCATCATTCTTTGCTAATTATCAAGAAGCTGTCAGAAAAGATGTTGAACGTGCTTCTGGAGTGTTGCAAGCTCGGTTTGCTATTGTTCGAAACCCATCTCTTTGCTTGGATAAAGCAAAAATAGGTAACATAATGAGGGCATGTATCATATTGCACAATATGATCACTGAAGACGAACGAGACCAATGCACTCAATATGATTTATCAGAATTCGAATTAGAAGAAGGAAACAGGACATCACATGTGGAGTTCACGTATTCTACGGAGACGCCTACCAATGTAAACAATATGATGGCCAATCGAGCTCGAATTCGGGAGGAAAGAATGCACAACCAATTAAAAGCTGATTTGGTTGAGCATATTTGGCAAAATTTTGGCACAAATGAAATCTAGAACCAAATTGCTCATGACATTTATTCTACGTTTCAATGTATTTCATTCTATATTTTTACTTATTGTAATATACATTTACTATTTTATGCAACTAATAATATTCTTTTTTATAGTATTCTACATTTTTATACAATAATTTGCTTTTATTTTTTTGGCAATTTTGAAAAACAATCTTAAAATTAATTTTTTATTATTATTTTAAGAACCATTATTGAATATCACTATTAAACCCATCAAATTTGACATAATCTACTTTAGTCTCATACAATAAATTAATATTAAATATAATACTAAACCATTCTTTATAAACTTTTTAGAGTATCACTACTACGCCTGCTGTTATAATCTTAAAATATATATATATATATATATATATATATATATATATATAATTACTATTTAATATATCTTTAATATGTTATTTAGATAGAGTTTATAAGTAGTTTTAAGAGTAGAAAATTAATTTATTAAAGAAACGACAAGGATACATTTTGGGGAATGAAGATTGATCTTATCTACCAAAGAAATTATATGGATAAAGAAAAGAAGAAGAAAGAATCGTCGACGTGAGTTTTCGACATCTTAACACAACGTGTCGCTTCGGTTTCATGCAAACTTGCCACACTTACTACATCATCACCGTATCTTGTCTCTCTTCGGCTCATCACCGTTCTGAAATATCAATTTTAGTTTTCTCGTCATATTTATATAATGTGGAGCAAAGTAATCATTTTCATGTGTTTTGTGTTTTGATCAAAAGAATGGAATTAATCAACGACTTTCTCAACTTAATTGTTCCTTTCTTATCTTTCTTTGGTCTCTGTTTCTTCTTGCCTCCTTTTTACTTCTTCAAGTTCTTGCAGTCCATTTTCTCGACTATTTTCTCGGAAAATCTTCGTGGCAAAGTTGTTCTCATCACTGGTGCTTCTTCTGGCATAGGCGAGGTTTAGTTACAGTCATGTATGCTTTTGTCTTTTCAAATATCTAAGAAATATAATTGATTTGAGTTTATTGATTAGCAATTGGCATATGAGTATGCATCTAGAGGTGCATGTTTGGCCTTAACCGCTCGAAGGAAGAATTGTCTAGAGGAAGTAGCAGAGGTTGCTTATGAAATCGGATCTCCTAATGTAATCACTATTCAGGCTGATGTCTCCAAACC
>JAKUCM010009767.1:0-12799 GCA_023374145.1 Lepidium sativum | reverse complement strand
AAACCAGGATCTTCCTTAGTAACACCATATAAGGTTTAAATCCATGCTATACGTATCACAAATAAAGGTAACAGACAACTGTCGGAGTTGTATATGATCCATTTGCAACGGTGGATTCCCAGAAAACAAAGGTTTTTGATGATTGGCTTAAATTAAAGCTGTAAGAAATCTTTTTTTTTTTCAATTTAGTTTGATATTTTTTGGATGTCCCAACATATTATTTTCTTTCTAATTATTATTTATTTTAAATTTCAGAAATTATCCAATTGGATTTGGAAATGATGATGAAAAACTTTTTAAAGTATTATGGACTCCACATGGCGGGCTAGCTAACACTAGTAAGTTTATGTCATTCATATTTATCATGTTAATTGTTTTATAATTAGTTTTCTTCCATTTTTAACAGCATATTGAGAGCACAAAGATCTTGTACCATCAATTGCTCCCAAACAAACCTAAATCATATATAATTTTTTGGTTTAAAAAATGCAATAAACAAAACACAAATCAAAATAAAAAAATAGGTATTTTGAAATAAGGATAAAATCTTGTACTATCTTTTATTTTTAAAGGTACCACAAACTAGATTTAGCCATCAAAATTCGAGCAATTAAATTTCTGATATTTTAAAGGTGTCTTTCGTATGAAAATGCATCGAATTTGGCTGACAATAACTAAAAATGTAGCAACCTTTTCTTCAATACAAATGAATCTTGTACGATTGAGATGTCTCTTATTTCGAAAAAGCTTACATAGCTTAAGAAATACATTTGGGTACATACAATATGACTGTCGAAAACGGTGAGGATATTGTCTGTAACACACCATATGTAGTCATATCCAATTCTTGAGATGGATTATCGAATAAGATAGGCGGTGTTTACAAGATTCATTCTCGGTTTCTATCTCTTGTAATTTTGATTTTTTCTATGTCTCACAACCTTGTATAAGAAAAGAAAACCTTTTAAAATCAATTAAATTATCTCAAATCATATAAATTAATCGAGAAATGTCATGTAGGATGTATTTAACCTTGAATTTTAAATGAATTCAAAGAATTTCTTATGATTTGTGACAAAAATCTCTAAAAATCCACATAAAACCATGAGATTTAGATTTTTGTGTTTTACCTTTAACTAATTCTAGAATCCTATAGAATCACTTAAAATCACACACTTAAATTTTTTTTCCAATAATAGTGAATTTGATTGTGATTTATAAAATCACTAGTTCAATAACATTAGATTTTAGATAAAAAAATATTTTTGAATAAAAGATAATTTGCCACTTAAATTCAAATCACGCAAAATCAATGTTTCAATACACCCTCGTAAAATATTTTCAAAAAAAAATCTATATAACTTCTAAAACAAAAAATATAAACAAAAATCTAGCTAATGAAATTAAGGAAAAAAAGTTTAAAATAAAAGAATAACTTACATTTTATTATCTAGAATTGGGATTGCATGCATGCTTGCATTAAACGAACAATCAGCATTATATAAACACATTAAATATCATTTTTATTATTTAACTGAAATGAAAACTAGATACTTGTTAATTATGAGAATCTTCTTCAAATATACTCATGAATTTCAAATATTTCAAAAATATTCTTCAATCAGTTATCATATTCTTATATTCCAGGGACTTAAATGTTAATTTTAGCATATTCTTTATATTCAAGGGTTTCAAATACCAATACTCATAATTTTTGTTACAATATAGTATTATGTGATGACTGCTATATTGTCACCTTATTTACATTTTGGACTTGATATGTTATTTACTATAACATAAAATTAGCCTATAATTTAAATCGAATTGTAAAATTTAATTTTAACCTTTTATTTTCTGGTCTACTTTTAAAACCATATTATTGAATTTAAAATTCTTAACAACTTTGTATTTATTTTTATTTTAGCTTGAAGATTGAAAAGATATGCATTCTCAAAAAATACTTCTAAATTTTTTTTGTTAAACAAATAATATTTTTGTTAATCCTACAATACAATCGATTTAACATTAATCTTATTTTAATTTATTTGATGTATATAACCTTTTTGGATTCAATACCAACTAAAAACATCATTGTACTTTTGGGCATTCGGGTATTCAAATTAGTTCTTAATAAACTCCATTTGGATTCGCGTCTTTTAGGTATGCAATTTTATACCTATTAAAAACCTGCATATATGTTGGTTTGAGTTTGGGTTGGAACCGTTCGAGTCCAGATATTATCTGATATGTCTACATGTGTTCGATTTAATTGGTACATATTCGACTATTGGTTTGGTTCCAGATATTAGCCTATACCAGTTGGTTTAGACAAAGAGAACCCATCAAATATTCTTCTCGGTTCTAGGTACTAGTGTAAGCAGGCATGTTTGAAGATGTCTAACAAATTTTTTTTGTCAACTCTTTACATCAACATTTATAGGAAAAATTCATAATCCTAAAATACTTTTCTCTTCTTCCTTTTATATTGAGGAGGAATCGAACTCCGATGCTTGAAAATTTGTCAAGTAACTCCTACTACAGGCGACCGGTACTCGACAACTGTTTTCTAAGTATAGTCTAATACATAAATTAAATAATAAACTAAAAAACTTCTTATATTGCTAATTTTTTTCAAGCATAGTCTCCTAACAGCTAGTTGTTAAGCTGAGTCGATTAATTCTTTTTTAGTATTTATTTTTATTTTCTTGGTCGGATTAGTTGTTACTTGTTTGATAATAAAAATACAAAGAAATTTTTAAGTTCATCTATAATTCTTCTACCGATAGTTTTGTATTGCAATCTATTCATTTTAAATTCTAATTTCATCAATACCTCTGAATCTCAACAAAACAATGACAGAACAAAAAAATTCAGCAAAACAGTCGACATTGAGCATAAAAGAAATCTTATTTCTTAGAAGAAAACAGTTTTCATACAAATTCAAAAGTCAAACCACTAAAAGCTTCGTGTTAATCTAAATAAACTTTCCAATTTGATTTTGTGTTGTATTTTTAAGACTCTAACACTGAATACTTATGTAAGCCGTCTTAGCTCAGTGGTAGAGCGCGTGGCTTTTAACCACGTGGCCGAGGGTTCGATCCCCACAGACGGCGTCGCCGTAATTTTATGAATTATATTTTTTTGTCAAAGATCAATAAAAAAAAAAGCTCGACTCGGTCGGGTTTAAGAAATAAAAACCTAATTATTTCCCTTTTCCCTCTTCCCTCTTCTCTTTCCCCAGTCGGAGGAAAAATAATAAAGACCTAATTTGGAGGTCAGGTTTTGCTAAACTCGTCGTCGTCGATCGCAATGGAGACGGACGAAGCAGGGATGGGGAAGACGGTGTTGTGTCTGTTAACAGACCCAGAAGGAACTAAATTAGGCTCTGCCATGTATATCCCTCAAAATGCTGGTCCTTTGCAACTCACTCGGCTCGTCAATAATTTCCTTGAAAACGTAACAATTCTCTCCCTTCTTTGAACTCTAATATTGATTTTAACGATATGATTTTCCATTTCTGGGTAGCTTAAGGATTTGCAGAACTTAGACGCCCCTTTTTTAAAGTGTTTATGTACTCTTTGTGGTTTTAAGTGTTGGATGACTTGTTGCTAAATTATGCGGCCGAGTATGAATTTGGATGTTTGGTCAAATTTTCAGGACGAGATGTTACCTTACAGTTTCTATGTATCAGACGAAGAGCTTCTTATACCTGTAGGAACTTACTTGGAGAAACATAAAGGTAGCAAAAATATTACTTTTAAACCAGTTTGGTTTGTCTTGTGGCTATATAAAAATATAATTATAGATTGTGCGTTTCAGTGTCTGTGGAGAAGGTTTTGACTATAGTTTATCAACAACAAGCTGTTTTTCGAATTCGCCCAGTTAACCGTTGCTCACAAACGATTGCTGGTATGTCTTAATTCTTCATGTTCTGTTTTTTGTATTCAGTTATTCAAAATTTACTTAAGTGTTTGTTGCTTACTTGAGTTCACTTGGCTTGTGTTGAATCGCAGGTCACGAGGAAGCTGTTCTTTGTGTTTCGTTTAGTCCAGATGGTAAACAGTTAGCAAGTGGTTCAGGTGACACTACAGTCAGGCTTTGGGATCTTAACACTGAAACTCCATTATTTACTTGCAAAGGTTCGAAATTTTCCTTACTAACATTCTTTATCTTTTTATCCCTCTGTAAATTCCACTAATAGTTAATTTCTTATCTTCTCAGGGCACAAAAATTGGGTTCTCACGGTTGCGTGGTCTCCGGATGGTAAGCATCTTGTCAGTGGTAGTAAATCTGGTGAAATCTGTTGTTGGAATCTAAAGAAAGGAGAACTAGACGGGAGCCCACTTACAGTAAAGTCTTTATCTTTACTTAATATTGGTTATCTTGTGGAATGTCCTTATGTTTTTGTTCATTATTGATTACCGTTGATCTTTAACTTTTTCTTAGGGTCATAAGAAATGGATTACTGGTATTTCTTGGGAACCAGTCCACCTTAGTTCCCCATGCCGTCGATTTGTAACTTCTAGCAAAGATGGGGACGCAAGGATTTGGGATATTACGCTGAAAAAATCTATTATTTGCCTCAGTGGACACACACTTGCTGTGACTTGTGTCAAATGGGGCGGAGATGGAATTATATATACAGGGTATGTTTGCAATTCGTAAAATGTATTTTGTTCTGTTTTTCAAGCTCTGGTGTCTTAATATGTTCTGATTTAACTCTCGTTTATATAGTTGATAACTTATATCATATCATTGTCGGTAATGGGTGAATGTTATATCTGATAACCATGTGATGAAATGAACTTTATTTGTAGCCTCTTAATCTTGTTGATTACTCGTCCTTGTCTCCATGTTTACACTCCAGGGTTGGTTGTTACATACATAAGATTATGTTCTTCTCTTGCACTCTAATTAAATATATGTCTTGCATTTGGCAGTTCCCAAGACTGTACTATAAAGATGTGGGAGACTACTCAGGGGAAGCTAATTCGTGAATTGAAGGTAAAATTCTAGCCATATATTGGAGTTTGTTATGATCTTTTTTTCTCTGCATCAGTATCAGACACATTGCTCTTTTGTCTAGTATCTTGAAAGGCCTTGTAAATTAATTACTGATATGATGAGAGATGGTGTACGCATTGTTCTCTTGTTCTGCATGATTTGTTAAGATTCATCAAGTATCACTTATAACCACCTCAATTTTCACTATGTTACTTCAGGGGCATGCACATTGGGTTAATTCCCTTGCATTAAGCACTGAATATGTTCTTCGGACAGGAGCTTTTGATCACACTGGAAGACAATATCATCCGAATGAAGAAGTGAAAAAGGTAAGCTTTACTCACTTCACTCCACACTTTGATTCGTATTTGTCCTTTTACCTTGATTCTCATTTCTGTGGATAATCTGCTGGCTTATTTTTCTTCTTATAGGCGCTCGAAAGATACAACCAAACAAAAGGGGATTCCCCTGAAAGATTAGTGTCAGGTTCTGATGATTTCACAATGTTCCTTTGGGAACCATCTGTTAGCAAGCAACCTAAAAAGCGCTTAACAGGTCATCAACAGGTAACTTACTTGAAATATTCACACGCTCTTCGCCCTAGGTTTTTGGATTCTGTTTCTCTGATTCTTGACATTGAATTTGGTCAAATAAACAGCTTGTAAATCATGTCTATTTCTCACCTGATGGGAAATGGATTGCAAGTGCATCGTTCGATAAATCAGTAAGGCTATGGAATGGTGTCACAGGACAATTCGTTACAGCTTTCCGGGGTCATGTTGGACCTGTCTATCAGATCAGTTGGTCCGCAGACAGTAGATTGCTTTTGAGTGGCAGTAAAGATTCTACTCTCAAGGTAAACCAAAGACTCGTTTTTTTCCTATAAACTAAAATTTACAGTGGATTCTAAATCAGAAAAATTGTTACTTTTACAGATATGGGAAATTAGAACAAAAAAGTTAAAACAAGATCTTCCTGGTCACGCAGATGAGGTACACCTTTAAAGACTTGTTATCTTTTTAAAGTATATTGAAGATTTCTTTCATCTATATTCTTTAATCACTGTGAATAGGTTTTCGCTGTGGATTGGAGTCCAGATGGTGAGAAAGTAGTTTCTGGTGGTAAAGATAGAGTTTTAAAGCTATGGAAGGGTTAACATCAGAAAAGCTTTTTCGACAAAAGAAAACTTATATGGTTTCTGCACGGAAAGACCGGTTCTGTATTTGTTGCGTTAATTATATATTTTGCTTGGTAAACCCTCTTCATTTTATCTTTTTCCCTAAGTGAAACAAGATTAACCTGCTAAAAAGCATATGAATTTGGTGTTGATGACTAATTTTAAGAACAAGAAAAACACTCGTGCAAAAAGTGCCTTTCTTTTTCTATATAAATAAGATCTAAAAAGCTTTTTAGAACAATTTATGTTTACTTCTTTAGTTTTCCACCAAAATTCGATGTGTTATTTTGTGTAATAAGTTTAAAGTTTCAGTTATCGATTAGAGTTTTGATTTTAGGAAATTGCATATTTTATGCCATATATCTTAAAATGTTGGTTTGTAGATTGAATTTTGCCTAACTCAGTTATTATAATCATGGTGGAGAAAGGTCTCTAAACTTACATGATACTTTTTCGACCAGAGTTCTAAGTCTACGTTATAGATCATAGTTCTATATCGGACTTCAATCTTAGGAATTTACATGTTTGATGTGATGTTATTAAAATGTTGCTTTATATATTATATTGAATTTTATCGACTCAATTATTCTAATCATGGTAGGGAAATGTTTTTTTTTGTCAACACTATGTCACAACTGACTGATTCATTAGTCAAATTCATATATAATTTATAAAGTAAAACTTGATCGTTAGGTGTGAGATAGTGTCTGCCTTTAATAAATTTATTATCTATAACTAGAGTCAAAAGTCAATTCAATTCATGCAGGAAAAGGTCTTAGATATAATATTTTTTCAACTATTAGATAAGCATGAATATTGGATATATAAATAGATGACAAAATCATAACAAGACTTATAAAAGTAATCATAACAAAGTAAAGTTAATTGAGGTTGATCTTAATCGCATTCACTTGTCAGAATCGATGCTTGGCTAGTTTTACAGTGAAACCAACCAAACCCACAAAAGTGGTCATGGAAGATTTCACAATCAGTACCAATTGATAATGACGATCACATCATTTTATTCTTTTCTCTCTCTCCAAAAACCCTCTTTGTAAGGACCAAAAGCTTTACTCTTTTCTTTCTATCATCTATCACTTCTACCGAAAGCACAAAAAACAGATCTATTTCATTATGAGTTTCGAATTTCTTTTATACATAAACCAAACTATCATTCTTTAATTAGTGTAACCATTTCCCCAAACATCTCTTTCATTTCATTCCCTTTGGATGTATTTTCTATAAGAAAAATTTGGAAAATAATACACTAAATATGAAATAACATTATAGTGTGTGTGGTCCAAAAACTATAAGATTTTATCATTTTTCCTTTATTTATGTCTTATCATATTTAATCATATAGCGTTATTGCCAAATCAAAACCACATATTTTTTCACCAAAACTTTATTTTTCAATTCATGTTCTTAAAATACAATGTATGGAAACAAAAAGTGTTAAATTACTTTAAATTCAAAATAACTTTTGAGAATTGGACATTTGGATACTTGTTCTATTTTAGTTCCATATTTTGGAGATGAGAGTCGGTTTCAACAATCGACGATAATTTTAGGTATATCATTATATTTTGGATATTTGTTGTTGAAAATTAAAAATTCTGAGTATAAGGAACTAACTTTCATTCGGATATTTGGTAATTTTTAGTTATGTACAATCTCTTTTAGTTCAATCGAATTTGATATTTGGGTATTTTTCCAAGACCTAGTTTCAATATCTCCAAATTCTGTACTAGCATCAAATATACAAAACACGGACGCTACTACAGAATCAAATCGACTCAGTGGTCACTCCACAGTTTATATTGCAAATCTTACTCCCACAATTAGTTTGGTAGTAAGTTAAAAGCACCACTTCATATATATAGTGATATACTTTCTGAGAATAAAAAAACCCAAAAAAGAAAGTGAAAAAATGAGCAACTCTGAGAGTGAGTATATATTAATATACAGTGATGTTCGGGTTTGATTCCTTGTTTTCTTTCTAGAAGCATATATACCTCTTTTTCCTCTCTTGTCTTTTATATATTTTTGATAGAAAAAGGATTGGTTTCTTAATAATAATGTAGCCATATTCTTTTTGGTAATCATAGATAACAAAAACCTTTTGTGCTCCTAAAGAGTTATATTCTCCATAGTTTGTTGCAAAATGAATGAGAAAACGAATATTATTGGTACTATATACTTTCTCTTTATTTTTTATTTTTCATAAAGACACATGCTTCAATATTGTCCAATTAATTTTTTGATTCGCAATCCTTGATGGGAAAGGACTAATTTTTTGTGTGAAATCTTTTTCATTTTTTCATTCCCATTTTAACCTTCTCAAAATGACACATAATTAAACTATTAAAAATTTTGAACTTTTGATAAAGAATTAAAAGAATATTTAGAAATTATTACTATTTTAGTTATGAAATTTCCTTACCAAATTACCGACTAATCATCGACCAAAAAAAATTTTACCGACAAATCATGACATTAATTTAGTTGTTTGTGTGACTATCTTTTATTGTGACCATCCGAATATATATTCAACTCGTATACTAACTAAGAGTGGAACAGTGAATGTTATGATTATAGTTAATGTAGTCAAGTCGTGTAATAAGAGTGATGCCTTTTTCTTCAACTTTGATGTGTAATCATATTTGCACCCACCACATTGGTCACGTTACATACGTTACACACGCACGTGTTACTGACACACAATCCTAATTAATGGTAAGAAGAGAGCATTGGGATTTCCTCACTTCCTAATTTAGAGTTATAGAGACTCTCATTGTGGTGATGCATTGGTCTTTGTTAAATTTCCAGGGTCATTTCGTTCATTCTCCTGAAAGTGTAACCATGATTTTTTTTCTTCATATTATGCCACAATTGCCCGATTGAATAGCTAAGTTCCAATATTATATAGATAGCAAAACTATATATTTTAATTATATAAATATGATCTTTGGTTGTACAAATACGCCTACTTTTAGTAAACTTACTATTTACCACTAAACTAAAAACCAGTTACAACTATAGTTTCTTTTATATTTAAAACAGGTTTTCAATCATCAATTATATCTACATAATTTAATGTTGGATATAATTACTTTTTATTCGACTCTTGCTTGCCTCAAAAAATTAAGTTTTTATTAAAGCTAAGTCAAGTTAATTTCAATACTTACAAATACAAATCAAATAATAGGTATCATAAAAAAAATTCATTACTTTACTTCTTATTACTTGAACCATAATTTTATAATTATTGATGTTTGAGGTATAAGGTTTAATTATATATAAAATCTAAATTGTTATCTTTTCAAATGGTTATATGTCAAGTTATATACCTATAGGATAACAAAATTTTTAATTGAAGAATAATACTTTTAATATTTTGTTTTCTCATAAAATAAAAAACTATTTCAAATTTAAGTATTGATTTTTTTTTGTCAACGGCAGATTAATTGGACCACAACTAGCCGGTCCATTAGCCAAATTCCTACATAATGTAGGCGGGGGGACTTAATCCCTGCTTGTGCAAATGAATTATCTTAAGTGAACTTAATTATTGATTTTGAAAAATAAGAAACCGAGTTAAGTAATTTTCAAGTACATTTTTATTTTTAATAAGTATTTATTAACAACTACTTGATTTAAATAAAATAAATTTAAGTATTAAATGTTATTACTTAAACGAAACGAGTCAAACCAAGTGATAAATATATGAAAATTAGCAAATACACTATTTGTGTCATGTCCTATTAAAATATATACATTTAGCCACGTGATTATATGCTTTTTTTAAAAAAGAAAAAGAAATAGAACTAAACAAAAAATATTTCCATATAAGACTCATAGGAAGAGGAATTAAAAGCAGCCAAATTTCACTTAAAACATCTTCATAGCGTAAGAGACTCTATAAAATAAAATATTAATATTTTAGTTATTATTTTAAATTAAAAATCTTACATCCAATAATTTTTCACACATATATTATAGAATTTCTCAAAAACTGGTGAAAGTTTCTCAAACTAGAAACAATCCTCTATATCTTTCAAAAATATTATTATTCTAACTATTGTAGATTACTTTTTATTATTTTAATTTTGAAAACCTGGATAAAAAACCTTCGATGGAGATACTTTTACATTTTAGAATTAATATGTACATATGAGTATATCAAAATAAGTTCTAAACAATGGTATAGCAGTTTTTTTGACCGGAGTTTCAATTGCGAGTTACCCGAGTAACTATGGATGGATGATAAAGTTAAAAGTTTTGATTATTGTTGATCCACTCGTATTGAAAAAAACATAACACTTAATACTCATAACTTAGTAACGACAAGGAATAATTGGAGAGTCTATGCTATACTTGGAAACAATCATATTAAAAGTCAAGACAAACTAAGAGGGATAGCGAACGAAAGCAAGAGCTTATGACCAACAAGAGTGACAAAATACTTATGATCCAACCAGAGTTGGGTCGTTGACTTTGTAAAACCTAGTCAGATTAAATAAACCTGTTTCCCACTCACATGAGCAAATACATGTTTCACTCTGTCATTGGCATTTGGTCCATTAGATTATAAGTAGGGAACATATGACGTAAAATGGTCCTCCCTTCAGTTGATTACAACAATCCCGGTACGAAGAACTTGTATTTGTCGTGTGAATTATAAGGTTAAAAAGAACATGTTTATTTCTAATGTGGCACGATATATATATATATATATATATATATCTTCCAAGGACTAATAAAATAACACTAACTTTTATTAAGTTTTGGCGATTCAGCATCTGTGATTAGAGATTTTTGTGTACTTCAACATCACTTCCATGCAGCTTTTACTAAAACACACAAAATTAGTTAAATACTTGAGAGGGAACAAGATATGAACTTTGAAATAAAACAGATAATTGATATAAAATACAATTTTAAAAAGACAATTCAAACCCTGAAACTTTGATACAGTATCAGAACTGAGGTGTTAATAACTAAATTTATTCTACTAACAAGTGACAATATATATATAAATAATATATATAATATACGATAAAATAAAAATTATATATAATTGTGGATCCAAAACTATTTTTAATATAGGGCATAACTTTATTTTTTTATTTTTTATTTTTTTTATTTTGTCAACATTGGGCCACAAATGGCCGGCCCATTAGCCAAGTTCTTGCAAATGCAAACGGAGAGATTAGATCCCAGGATGTGCAAGTGCACATGCCTCTTGTGGATTTACCACCTGCCACTAGGCTAAATGCCACTTGCGGGCATAACTTTATTTTCAAATATGAATAAAAAAATATACACAGTTAAACTTTTATAAATTAATAATATTAGAATTTTTAATCTTTATTAATCTATGGATTGTTCGCACAAATACTAAATAAAATGTTATATTCAATCTTTAATTTTAAAAAACAAATATTTTGCTTTGAATAAGAAATTTTTAGGGTTCAAAGTTTTCTTTAAAATGTTTTATTTAATTTTCTATGATCTGGTGTTTAGATATACCATTTGTTGAAAACAATTTAAGAAAATTATAGTTTCATTATTTATACAAATATGAAGTTTTCAATATTTGAAAACACTTCACCTGAAAAATAATTATTAGTTTAGAACTCATTACAATTTATGAATGCATTAGATAAGATAACCCTGGATATTTTTATTCTAATATAAAATTGAGATATGAATTTCGACAAAATTTCAATTTCAAGAAAAAACAGAGAACACCAAAGTTATGTTTCACTAAGTTGTCTAATTATATATGTTACAATTTTTAACTTGTAATATTATTTGGAAGATTTTTTTACATAAGAGTTTCTAAAATATTATCTTATTATTTTATCAGATTTTTTTCAAATTTTATATAAATTTAAGTCTAGTTGGCTTGTCCTAATTTAATTATATATAAAGTGGTAAGTTCAAATCATATCATGTTCCATTTGGAAAATTTTAAAATTTTAACTATGGATCGGGTTTTATTGTCAATATATTAATTAGTTGTTGATAAAAAAAACTAAAGACCAATATTCTTATATTAATTTATAGTTTTTTTTATTTATTAAATACCAATATAAATATTTATAGAGGTTCTAAAGTATATATATATATATATTCATGGAACATATACTTATATAATGCTACAAAAAATATCACTCACTAATAAGAAATAACAAAAAATGCCTTTAAATTTTCTTATACAAATTTTTTTTTTACGAAAATATTTTTGTCCCGCCAAAATTATTTTTTTATCCTAAAAATTTGTATAAGACATCTTATTAATTTTTATAAATAGTATATTTATAAATAATCTTATAAAAACATTTAAATAGTATATTTTATAATTTATTTTATATGATCTAATTAAAAATCAATTTATATGACATAAATCTAATATAGATTTATAAACTTATTTATAAAACCGTATAAAATATTATAAAATACAAATATTAAAAATAAGGAATATAACTTAAAATTTTAGAAAAATTATAACATTTTATAAACTAATTTTGAAATCCAACTCTCAATTTTTTTTTATAAAATTTTATATGATATCTTATAAGTTAATTTTTATAAAGTTTAATATAACAATTT
>JAKUCM010009766.1:0-23608 GCA_023374145.1 Lepidium sativum | reverse complement strand
GGCCCAAACTAAGAGAAATTAGGCCCATTTACACCTCTAACCTAGGGTTTTTGGGGGTACATAAGCACAGTTATGCCCCATTGTCTCTCTCGTTTACCGTCGCCGTAAAATCGTCGATTAGGATTTTGAGAAAAGGAGATTCTCCGCCATGAGAGCCAAGGCATCCATCTTTCCTTAGCTTCATCAATACATTACATTTGTCTCTTATATTCGCGTCTAATCTCTGTATAATCGTGGTTTCGCAGTGGAAGAAGAAGCGTATGAGGAGACTAAAGAGGAAGAGACGAAAGATGAGACAGCGATCTAAGTAGATTTATCTTGAAGATTTCGTTTTTCATCCGCTTGCTTCTGTTTCTTCGCTTAAATTCTAAGTACTTTTTGTCTAATTTCGTTTCAATTTTGTAACTTTTCTTGGCTTTGTATTTGTTGGATTGTATGAATCCTCAATTACGTGTTAAAGCTTCATCTTTTTAATCAGATCTTCAGTATTATTCTCATCTTACCAATGCTTATATTCATAGTTAATAATATTAGATCAATATTAGCATTTGTGGAATAAATTAGATTTAGATTATACAACTTGAGAATATACAGACCTAATTTGGTTTAGGAATAACAATCTATGTAATATGTTTAGCTTTATGGATCAAATTGCTGACAAAACTTTTAGTAATACTGTAATTGGTTTTGTGTTCTTCTATGTGTATTGTGAAAAATTGTTTATTATGAGTAGTGAGAAGAGAGGAACCATCTCTGTCTTTTGCTTCTGATTCTGCAAACTGATGAAGCAGATGAAGAAGTGAGTCTGTTTAATGCAGCGCATAGAGATTGCTTTAATGCTTTTGCTGAAGCTGCTATGTTTGTTTTGGAGTTGTGATCTTTTAGGATGAAATTGATTTTCATTCGACCTCCTACACAGATAATCTCAGCTTGGATTGTTTCAAGTTGAAGCTTTGTGAGAACTCTGATAATTTCTGACATTGCTTCAGGTTGATCTTCACAGCAAAACGAAGCTTTAAAGATGATAACTGTGTCTGTGTCTGATTCAAAGTCAGAGATTGTTTCAGGCTGCACAATTGCTTCATCTGCTTCTGTTGGTAGATCTTGAAAGATTGGAGCTTCTGTTGCTTTTTGTTTGAGCTCCTTCACTTCTTCTATCACTCTTGCTAAAAGAGCTGCTTTGTCTAACTGTAGAGTTAAAGTCAAATCCGGTTAACTAAAATTCAGATCAAAAACCAAACCGAAAGATGTTAATCTCGGTTTAGCTGTTAATTAGAGACATCACCAAGCGATTACAGTTTTTCAAAGAGTTGTGTTAGAGCTAAGACTGAACGGGAAACTGAATTCCGATCAAAACCCGTTCATCAAATTGAAATTCGTGGCTAAACCGGAAAACATTTCAATGTTTCTCAAATTAGACGAAACTAGAAAAAGACAGTTATCTGTATCAGAGTCAAACCTTGTCTGAATTGGGAACAAGTTTACGGAGAGAAGAGAGATGAGAATTAATCCGGTCACGGCGTCTTTTCTCAGCCAGACGGTGGCTTCTAGATAAAGACTCAGCTTTTTCAATTCCACCGACACAATCATCCGCCGGAAAACTACCGGAGGAGGAAGACGAAAAACCGAAATTGAACCGGCTCCAATCAGAATCAGAGGATTTAGATTGTAGTGACCATGAGACCATATATGGAGTTGTAGAATCAGACCACTTGGCAGAATCGCAGGAATTCTCCATAGTCCGAGGAAAATAAGAAAGAACTATTTTTTTTATTTAAGTAATAAAACCTTTGTGTGAGTGTGTGTGTTGCAGAATCTGAAACTGAGAGTTGAAAGAGGTAATGTGTGGAAGTGGAAGTGAGTGAGATAGAGAGAGATCGAAGTTTGGCTTTGGGTGTTTGATCTAAATAATGAAGAAGAAATTAATGTTGATGTTGATTGGTGTGATACTTCTTGTAGACTTTTTTCGTTTTTTTTTTTCGTCTCATTGCATACGGTAAGTCTACACCGTTTATTTGTACAACCAGATTGAATTCTCTGCTTACATTATATAAAAGTTTGGCTATTAGACCGTCCAGTTGTAGTCCAATATAATTTGTCGTTGACAAAAAAAAAAGTGCTGAGCTGCAAATTTTCTGTTGAAATTTCGATCGAAATTTTTTAGTGTATATTATATAGTTTGTGAACAAATTTTTTCTTAGTGTATGTTGTTATGAGTTACTACGTGAAACAGAAAATACTATTGATAAATTTTTGTTTATTTAAATAGGGATATTATGTCATGTATAAAATAACATTATTTGTAAGAAAATATATGATAAACATATGTTTTTATCTAAAACATTTTTTATACTTCACTTAAACTTTTAGATTTTTAGCTTTCTTTATTATATCCACTCACCATTTGCTATTCTTTAATATATTAGCTTTGTTTAGTTATCTTAAAATCGTCAAAAGATATCGTAATTACGAACGTATTTATGAATCTGAAAAATATTTTCGTAAAATTGTAAAATGATTTTTCAAAATTTTAATTGTAATTTTTTATCTTAAAAATTCCAAATTTTTTCAGAAGGGTCTAAACTATTATCATAGGCAAGTGGCATTTAGCCTAGTGGCAGGTGGTAAGTCCACAACAGGCATGCGCAATTGTACATCATGGGATCGAGTCCTCCCGCTTCAATTTACAAGAATTTGGCTAATGGGGCCCGGCCATTTGTGGTCCAATATTAAAAAAAAAAAAAACTATTATCATGGAGGAGATATTATCTACATATAAATTTTGGATGTGTATTCAAATGAGTTGTTAAATAAGTTTATACCCATATATTTTCGACTTAGTATTAAATGTTAAGAATATCGAACCCGAAAATATGATAATACCTGAACTTATCTCTTGCCATATGACCACAATACTTCAAATATTTTCATTGATCAAAAAAATCGTGTAACTTTATAGTATTTTCATTTGAAGTTTAGAAATGTTTAAGTTAGAAATTACGCATCAAATAGTATCGGGAAACTTTTAAGCAATAGTATGCATTTAGAAGAATATAAGAATTTTGTTTATACCTATACATGTTTTTGCATTTTATGGATTAATATGGATATTGGACATACAAGCTGTTTTCGAGATCTAATTTAAGATTGGGATATGTAGTTTGAAAGTTAAGTCGTTCCAATCAAATATGTATATATCGACCCATTTTTTTTTTTTTTTGTCAACGACAAATTAATTGAACCACAACTGGCTGGTTCAGTAGTTAAATTCCTATATAATGTAGACAGGCGGGATTCGATCCCTGATTATGCAAATAAATTACCTTAAGTGGACTTAGCGCCGGCCACTAGACTAAGAGCCATTTGCTATCAATCCACTTTCATTATATCGAAAAAGACCAACTGGTTAAAAAGTCGAAAAAATATTTTAAATCGAAATATTAAATAGTAGAAAATTTGGTTTTGACAACGATTATCGTCAAAAACAATCATTGGACTGAAAATGCTTTAATTTTTCACTTTTTAATCTGTAAAAGAAGATTTCACTGGATTATAGTTGGTATCACTAAAAATCTCTAATATGTTCTACACTATTCTTTTTTGGAATCGAAATTCTACGTTAGTCTTTCTTTATGATTATTTGTTTCCCTGAATAGAGTTTTGGATAGGAACAAATAAATAATTTGTCTGCCACATCGATTTTTTTTTTCTCCACGTTCTTGATGCCTTTCTTCGTGATTTCCACTTTTGCCGTCACTACCTAATCCAAAAATATTTTTGTGTTATAATATAGTCATAGAAATTATTCTAATCTATTATATATAAGAGTTCTTTATTTTATTATCAACTGATTTTAAATTAAAAATTTATATTTTAATAGACAAATATTATTTCTGTGAGTATCAGCGACCGAGTTCTTAATTTTCTCTTTGTCATTTATTGATAATTTTTAGAACTTGGAATCACAAAATAGATATTTTATCATGTCTCGCTCGAGTATCTACAGGTGTTGTAGAGTTGTAATTCTCCATTTTGGATCTATTTTTCGATTATTTGGATGTCGTTGAATAAAAAAACAAATATTAAATTTTTTAAATAGATTTCATTTGTTTATTCGTTAATAATTAAATGTAAATTCTTTTTTCTTTTTTCTAAATAAACAGATTTGGGAATGTTTATAGCATGAGGCTATGTGAAGATCAGAACCAAATCATGGCATAGGTAATATAGGCCAAAGTTAGGGCTTAAAAATTTTAGGTGCCAAAATTTGTAGAAATAAAACAATTTTTAGGTTAAAAGAATTATTCATCTCTTCTCCTATATTATTAAGAACTGTATGTTATTGTCATCTTGAAAACTAAAATAATTCTTATTTTACAAAAAAGTTCAGTGAAAAACAATTATTTAAGTAAGCTTTTTTACTTATTCAGTTTTCAACTTTTTCTATTTTATGAAGAAAAAATTTCTGTTAACTCAACGTCATTATTTCGGCAAGTCACAACTCACGAACAAATTAGTTGCACTTGCACATATGACCATCGATAACGTCCGATAAGCTTTGGTGAAAACCAAATCAAAGATATTCACTTTTGCATGATTTAAAAACGTGCTAATTCTATTATCAATATATATTTAATTTTTTTTAACTTTATCAACAAAAGAAAGAGAAGACTTATAACATATAATATGCATTTAATTTCCTTAAACACGAAAACAATATATTTTCACGAAAACCATCATATAACACTTATTATATGCACCTCAAACTAAAGTCTCATACTACATATTTCGGTAATAAAATTAAAGATCTAGTTTTTTCTAAAATAAAAATTATGAACTAATGTATACCGATAAATAGTTTGAGACTTTTTTTTTGTCAATTTAACTGAGTTTCAAACAAAATGTGAACAAAATAAAAATAAGCTATTTACAATATTGTGTTGTGTAGATAGATATCTGATACTACACAGGAAGTTCGCTTTGTAATTTAAAACTCGCCGGTATCAACACGAGGGAACATGCGCTGAAGTTGTTCTTGAGGCTGGAAAAGTCTTCCATGTAAAGCATGAAAACTGACCAATTTGAGGGGTCTACGATCATCTTCATAAGCTCTGAGTAGAGACTCGACTCAAATTCCGAATGAAGTGGAGAAAGACTTTGTCTAATACTTTGAGCCCCCAAATTTACACTTCCTCCCTCATAAAGGAAACAATACCACCCGAGTCCGGTGAGAAGATCATAATCCTTCCAAGACGCATCTATAAAGTATCGATACCAAGTAAAGACTGGTTGACTACTAAGAGGTCTGGAGATCGTCCCCCCAGATATTGGTTTGATGCGGCCGTACTGCCACTAATTACATAACTTTCTTCTTGAGCCAAACTTGAGATTGAATATCATGAATATGTGGACTAGAAAAATTTGATGAATACGAAGATATGTTTCGTTTGGATATTTAACAGTGTAGAAACTTGTCTAGTTAAAATGCCATCCATGATGGTCAGACGTAGGGTAACGTTGTATGTGTATCCAAAGTATCAATTCAACGTCTCTAAGAGTAAAATATTGTCTAATTAGAACTTCTTTCCATAAACGCGACTGAGGCTCAATCAGTTCTGATACTCTTAGGTCTGGATATACATTTTGACACACTCCTGCTGCTTATATTGGAATATTGTCTGGGATCCAGGGTTCACTCCAGACCCGAATAGTGTCCCCATTTCTGACTCCCTTGATTAAACCTTTCATTACTAGTGAACGTGTGGAAGTTATAATTTGCCATCCGTAATAAGAGTGTTTGGGTTTTAGAGGGTTCGATCCCGCAAAGTAATGGCCTCGTAGTACTCTAGAAAATAAAGACTCAGGGTGATCTAATAACCGCCATAATTGTTTAGCCAAAAGAGTGGAGTTAAAATCTTCAATTGCTCTAAAGCCTAAACCACCTTCAGTTTTATTCATGCTGTAATCTTAGACGTAACCATCTTATGTAGTCCATAACATGGCATAACCATCTTAGTGATTCTTTGCCCCCTTTGGATAGGAATCTTGCAGACCAAGAATTAATCCTCGCGTCTATCTTTTCTTTTACAAAGACGAAAACTTTGGGTTTGACTCTTTCTAGTCCTTCAGGTAACCCAAGGTAGGTACCCCTACCCCCTAAGGTTTTAATAGCTAGGAGCTCATGTATCTCATGTCTTTTAATGGGATCGACATCTTTTCCGAACTGGATAGATGATTTAAAGAAATTTATTTGTTGACCTAATACTTGCTCGTAATCCTTCAAAAATTTTTAAACAGTTTAGGATTCTTCCAAATTTGCTTTATAAAAAAGAAGTGGTCATTAGCAAAGAGGAGGTGAGAAACTGTCGGGCTTGTTCTTGCTACTAAAATGCCCATCATCTGTTTTCGTAGCTCGGCAGTCTTTAAATTTACTAGTAAAACTTCTATACAGAGAATAAATAAATAATTTGAGACTTAAAACCTCACAAATATTGATTTCCTAACTATTACTTAGAAGCATATATATTTAGAACTTTATTTCAAGGATATTTAACTTTATTATCGATATATATTGCATTAGCAATATAGCATGATATTTTAATTTGAAGTGTATTTGATGCTAATATTTTAGATCGTTTTCTCGCTTATAATATATAATATTTGGTATAAAATATTTGATAAGAAACATTGGAATTAATTATAGTGTGATTTTATGAGGAAAAAACAAAGCTTTAAGTAAGATTTGGTGGCGCTTCTTGTCACATATATTCACATGCGAAAGAGAGAAGTCTATTTTCAATAATCAATATGTGTAGTTGCACAGACAAAGCCAGTAAAACGATTATTGTTTTGTTTATAAGAGAAAATCTCTATCATTTTTCCGTAAATCAAGATATGTAGGGCCAAAAGTCACTTCAAATCAAAACTCTCATACCACACAAATAACTAAACTGAATCCTCAAGATTGCACTCAGATTCGAGTTTATCAAAACCATTGACACTCTAGTTTCATGGGCAGAATTTTATCAATCAAACTGATAGATAATCTTGGAACCTTGTGAATTCAAGTTATAACAATTTAGAAAGTTAAATCCTAAAAGCCAAAACGGTGTGGTCTTAGCTCAGCCTCCAGAAAAGAAAAAAAAGGAAAATAAATTTTACTCCATAGATAATGGTTGAATAAATGTGTAACAACTTATAGGTTTCAGAATGTAAATTCAAAAACATTTGGTCTCGACTCATACTCGAAATTTGTAGTACTGCTTATGAGTTAATTAGCTGAGACCACCTCCATTGAGTGGTTCTTAAAGAAGTTCTTAAACTTAAAATATTATAAAATAATTAAAATAATATTATTTTTAAGAAATTTAGGAGAGAGGGATTCTTAAATAAGAGTTTTAAGAGATGAGTTTTTGCCATGTGTCAACTTTCTATTTGACACTACATTTTTTAATTTAAAATTTAAATAAAAAATAAATTAAAACAAAAAGTAATAATATTTTAATCTTAAGAAACCCAACATGGAGATGCTCTGAGTATGTTTTCGTTTGGATGATATAAGGTATCTACTCATATAATATCGAAGATTTTAATAATTTCAAATGTAGATATTTAATATAATATATAAGTGATTTACGAATTTCTATATTCGTGAGAGTTTTTTTTTTGTCAACGACAGATTAATTGGGCCACAACTGGCCGGTCCAGTAGCTAAATTCCTATATAATGTAGGCAGAGGAACTCGATCCCTAGTCGTACAAATGAGCTGCCTTAAATTGACTTACCGTCGGCAACTAAATTAAGAGCAATTTGCATATTCGTGAGATTTATTAAATTCTCAAATTTCATGTTGTTTTACTGTTTTTTTATAATTTATACTTCTTTTACTTTTTAAAGAATGACATTCTAGATTTTTCGCATAAATTAAAACATAATATTAAAATTATTTGTACTTTTAACAATTATACGTAATAATTTGCTAGATTCCATGTTTATGAATATGGAAGTTGAAATTGGAAAAATTTATCAAAATTTATATTACAATTATAGAGTAACATTTTTTGTGCAACATATTTTTTCTACTAGATTAACATTTTTTCGAGATGGAAAAAGTAATAAACTATATGAAAATATGACATTGTTAAATTATTTAAAGTGGCAATTATGATTTATAACTGTTATATTTAAGACTATTGAATGACGAACATGATCATACTTTATATTATGGAATTAATAATTAAAATCAAAAGTGTCAGAATTATAAGCATCTTTTCGGTGCATATAATCTAGACTTGTTATCTTGGTAAATTGGTAAATCACATTAAGCAATCGAGTACTTTGTGTTAGTTTCTTTATTGCATTTTTAATATTCTTTTAAAGAAACAGCTGTTGAGAACCGACAATGAAGACTTGTCTTTCATCTTTTTAAATTTGGATCGGTTAAAGTAAACTTTGAAGGTTTAACTCATTTCTTTGATCTTGTTACTATGAATGCTTTTGGAAAATAGTTAGAAAATATAAGTTCCTTCACAATTTCTTGATCGATAAGTTTGGATTTTGATAAAATGCTTTTTTTATCGAATAGTTAAATGTTACTTTTACCAGAATTCAAAACATTTGTGTACAGTTTAAGAAAGTTTGGATCATGAAATAGATTTTGTTTATTCAGTTATAAACAACAATTTTTTTTAAATTTTTTTATGATAAATGTAGTGATAAATGATTTAGTCAATAATTCTAGCATAAATTTTTTTATCTTTCTGTACTACAAGATATGTAATAAAAAAGAATTTTAGAGTAAATTTTAAACTCTAAAACAGATAGCAAATAGCATATAGTTTAGTGGCAGGCGGTAAATACATTTAAGGCAGCGTATTTGCATAATCCGGGATCGAGTCCTCATACCTACATTATATAGGAATTTGGCTATTGGATCGGTCAGTTGTGCCCCAATATAATCTGCCGTTTACAAAAAAAAAACTCTAAAATAGATATCGTTGGCCGAAGACAGGTGACTCAGTGGTGTAGTCATTTTATAAATCTTCAAGGCACTAAAATTCGAATCCTCTATCTACAATAGTAAGAGAGAGTTTTAAAAATCGAGTAAACTAGTTGACAAAAAAATCAGATCTTATTGATCCAATATTTAACGAGAAAAAATTATTTCGTGAACAGTTCGATAAAATCTAAGTTTCTTGGGAGATTTTCATTGTATCTTTATGGAAAATAATTATTTGAGAAAAGTTAAATTCGGTCCCGAAGACCAAGACCATTTAACTCGCGTGACCAAAAATAATCATTGGAGTAGAAAATTAGCATCAAGCATTGTGGAACGACTAAAAAGACCAATAAGTTGTTGAGTAAACCAAATAATTGATTTATCTGTCTGTACTTTAGTTTCGAACCTCATAGTACTAGAACTTAAGTTTATAACCATCTTTATGTCGACCGTAAACTATTGTACACGATAAAATAACATTGGACATCAAAGGTCAAATCATTTATATAAAAATGTGTAAGGACTCTGATTTTTGTACTTTTGGTTTAAGGACAAATCCGTGGCTGAACATCAAACACATAGTACACACTCCACAGACTTAAGATTTGACCAAATTGTTTCATAATACAGTCTTTTTGTTTTCTATGACCAAATTGTTACTCATTTCTGAGCTTACACCAAGAAAAAAAACCTATGAAGTGAGGATTAAAGACCTAGCTCATCTTAAGCGTATAAGTTTATCTTCTTTTGGATGGCTACAAGTAAATAGCATTAGAATCCCGTAGCTTCTAAAAGCTGTGCAGTAAGGAGATCATGAGGGTTCTAAGATTGTCATTTGAGAGCATCAGTTAAAATGGGTAGAATTGCAGCTTTGAAGTCCTTGCTAAACCTTCCTTCTGAGAACCTAGCCGCTCGTTTTCTAGCAGATGCAGCCATCTTAAGCCTTTCTATTTCATTCATTTTCACAATCTTAAGGATGGCTTCGCCGTATTCCTCTACAGTATCAGCAAGAAACCCGGTTCTTTGTCCGTCTTCTTCCAATACGATGTCCATTTTGGGTCCAGCTGAGTTGTGAGCTGCATCACCGGTTGAAAATAGAGAATCCATTACAAGAAACTGCAAGGGTAACTGAAATTTTTGAGGTAAAATCACATATACAAAGACTTAGTGTCTGACCTATTGGGATCGCACCAGCAGCCATGTACTCAACAACGCTAATCCCAAAGTGTTCATCTATCATCGCATGCATTCCTGCGACTGCATTGCCAAGCAGTTCCACTAGTTCCCTGCAATCCCAAGCCATTAACTAAGATTCATGGAAGCTCTGAGAATTGCAAGAAACACTGTTTTGAATAGAGAATGCCATAAAGAGCTTTCAGCAAATACCTATACAGAGCATTTTTATAGAATTCCACGTCTCCATCCACTTTTAGTTCAACTGCTCTGTCTTTCAATTTCTGCAGCCGTTCTTCATCGGAGTTGTCTCTACAACTTCCTACAAATTGGAGCTTGGGTCGAGGCTTGTCTTCATCTAACTTCCCTAAGGCCAGTGAGAATGCCTCAAGCTGAAGCATATGAGCCTGGTAAAAGACTGCAATTGAGTAACCAGGATGACCATTTTGTAACTGGGACTGTGAGCCATCAAACTATAGCACCTCCTTATCTTCATTAGTCAAATAGAAGGATTTCTCACCTTCTCAGGACGAAATTGGGCAACGGATATGATCTTTGGAGGATTTGATGATCTTTCAAGAGGAAACTCCTGCATCAATCCCAAGACGTTAGCAAATACTAAGATATAATAAGAAGACGGACTAAAAGCATATGACTCGAGCTATCCGACAGTTATCACCTTAAGTCCTGAAGTATCACAAGGCGGGTAGACACGTTTAATCCGTTCAGGAATTGTCCAGAGCACTTCGATATGGGACTTTGTCCACGAAGAGTTAACCATAGCTAGATGAGTGCATGAGCCAACCATCCCATACATCCAGCTAAAGGCTCTGTAGTAGACTAATTTACATGTAGATAAGAAATTGCTGCCCAAAAAAGCAACATATAACATTAGCCAACAAAGAAAGGGAAAGCTTCTTAATTTTCATAAACACCAATAAGCAAGGAGAAACCAAAACCTTTTAGCAATTGAAGAATCATTGTTATACATGGAGTTTCTTTGACGAACACGAGAAATCATATCCAGACTGATGGTTGGATAATGAGTATAGCAAACAACTTTGCAACCAAAGAGGCGAGCAAGAGGATATGTGAAAGCATAACCACTGGTGTCCAGGAAAAACAAAGGAGTGAACTTTCGTAAGGCTTCCCAAGCTAGATAAACCGAGCCAAGACTCTGACCTATCATTGTGAAATGTGGGTAAGTGCTCTCTTCAATCCATTTTCTTTTGTTTAGATGAATCACCTGACCAACACCATCAAAATTAAAGGCAATTACTTCAAAAGTAATGCAAAATCCAACCTTTAAAAAACTTAAAATTGCCCAATAATCTGAGAGCTTCTATGTCTAATCGGAGCTACAAATCAGCTTGGGGATGAATGTTATTTGCACTCATTCGAATTGATAAAAAAACCTAAAATTGAAGTTGCTGTAAATTAGGTCGAGAGAGGGAAAGGACCTTAGGAGGAAACAGAAGCTGGACACCAAATCTATCAACGGCGCGGCGAGCTAAGCTTTCAGAAGAAGAGTCATGATCTCCGGTGAAGATAACACAGTCAAGATCGGGAATCTCCTCTTGAATGGCTTTAACTGCACACCAGAGCACTCTCTCACCGCCGCCACCGTCGTTCGTGTACGGATGAAAGAATCCAACCGCTCGTTTTCTACTCTTTATTGCATTGATCACAGAAACACATAAACTCAGAGATAAGGCCAAGAGGAAAGTGAGAAGGATATAGAGAATGAAGTAGATCGCCATGAAAGCAGATCGTTGAGCAAAGTTTACGATTTCGAAACATTTTATTAGTCCCTCGTCTTCAATCATGTTTACAAATATTGCAGAAAACACCAGGAATTATGACTAAATTACAGTATGACCCCTTATATTTTATATAAATGTGCTTTCCTCTTATCAGGCTTGCTTGAGCTGAGGACAATGGAGACATTGTTGTCGTGAGTAAGCACTGAAACCATCTGAAGCAACTTATGAAATTCTCTTTTTGTAAGACGATAATCCTCCAAGTTTATGACCATCTTCTCTAATGTCTTTGTGGTTTTACTATTAATCATAAGTTCCACAAATGAAGCCAGAGACTCTGGCTTTACATTCTCAGTGAATATCTTCCCAAAGACCTTTGCTTCCGAGCTCCAGCAATCATCTGGATAGTTTCCAACAACTGAAAAGTACTTGTCAAGATACTTCCCCTGAATACAACAACAAACATTTTCACTTAAAACTCGACTAGACTAGACTAGACTTAGAATCTAAGAAAAGTCAAAAGCAAAGACATGATTCAGGAAAATAGAAACTGGTACGAATACTTTTGCAGACAACTTGATCGAGTTGTTGAAGATCAAAGTTAAGGAAAACTAATCTTTGGGATATATCATATAACATGGAGAAGTGTAGGTATTAGAGAAACTAATGACCATCAATACATATAATACATTGAATACAAGAAAAACATACCTTAAGAAAGCTTTCCCCAAAAGTGAGCTTCTGTACATTCTGCAACTTCTCTAGCATACTTTTCATCCTAACCACTATGTGTTGAACTTTAATAACATTCAGTTCTTCAAATGTAAAAGGGAAACAGTCAAGTTTAGCTTCAGTTAAAGACGAGACATCACCTAAAGTACATAGCAACTGAAGGTATGACATGACGTTAAGCTTTCAAGTATCGGACAACCAAATAGAATCTTAGCCATGGATTTATCATCAGAATGACATGACAAAGTCTTTAGGGATGTCCAAAACACAGAGCATTTGGGAATCATATCAGCATACATAACCGTGATTTGCTTGACAGAGGAATTGATGTAAAAGACATCAGGAATCGTGTATTCGGTGTTAAAAAAATCAAACTCCAGCCACATATTCTTTACGTCTCGAGACATGGCGAACTTGATCAGTTTATCAATGTGATGATCATCATTCTCTGTTATTGTGCTGATATAAAGCTATAAACTCATCATCTTGCGAGCCGTATAGCTAGATAGGGTTTTGTTTACGGAATCAAAGTCCAGTTCATAGCTATCGAAGGAAAGAGAAGGTGTATTTTCCCATACATGCCTCCATTGTTTCGACAAGATAGAAGTTCTGATTGCCAGTTTGGTCGGAATAAAGGAGAGGATATGTTGGAGAATCTCATCAGGCAAAGAGCTGATTAGGCCTTCTAATTCGACTTCCCGAAGGTTAGGAGCGAAACTCTGGCTAGAAAGTCTTAAGTTATCAACTGATAATTTGCAAGTTTAATTCCCCAATGGCTAATACATATAACCTAATGCGTTTGCGTTACTTCCAAGTTTCCCAAAAACATTACTGGGCTCTAAAAGTCCATTAAACACTACAAGCCCAAAACCAAAAACATCCCAAAAATTGATAAGCTTTTAATACCTCCAAGAACAATAAAAATAAGTTTTGAGAATTTTTATTTACAAAAATACCGAACAAAATAATAATTTGATATCTAAATAAAATTATATTAAATTAAGTATCGCTAAATACTATAATTAAGTTAATGAATTATGGAAGAAAGTGTTGTAATTGAATTATAATTAGACTTATATCATCTAAAGAGCCTCTCTTAAACGATAGCTCAGCTAATTTCTTGCAAGCAGAAAGTGTCTTTGGAGTCTCAACACCTACGCAATATGGTCGAACCAAATCAACCGCTTCTTGGTTTGTTACTTTGTCCCAAAGACCATCAGATGCTAAGATTAAGAACTCAAACTCCAGTTTAATCCGTAATGTTTTAGTTTCCGGTTCGGCTATTACCCATTCCTTGAGAAACCGGTCTCCAATTCCTCTTGAAACGGCTAATGTCCCTTGAATTCTCCAAACACCGTTGCAACAGTCAACATAACCACCCTAACGTACACACACAAACACACAAAAGTAAGTAAAAGCAAGACCAAATCAAACACAAACTAAACCAAATTAACCACACTGAAGACAAAACTCACCAACGCTTGAATCCTTTTGAGCTCATTAGCTTGAGAAGGATTGTGATCAGAAGTGAGAGCTTCAGCGATTCCATTGCAGCTAATTACAGCTCGACAATCACCTGCATTGGAAACAGCGACTTCACCTTTTGATATCAGAGCAGTTACACAACAAGTGCCTCCTCTTGAACCTTCCTTTAAGAAATCTTCATCTGTTTTGATGTAACCTTCTCTTATCGCTCTCTCCATCGAATCTTCTTCTTCTGATCTCAATGATCGCATCGCTGCCTCAATATTGCTACCGAGGTTCCTCGCAGCGAATTCCGCCGCCTTGGATCCACCGTGACCATCAAACACTCCAAAGAAAGCATTCTCATTACCTTCAACAGTCGCAACATACCGGTCCTCCATTGGTCCTCGTCTTCCTCTTTTGCAATAAACCGAGTAAACTCCATCTTCTTCATCTTCAACAACCTCCACACCTTTCTCTACCGTCTCTCTCGTACTACACCACGGTTCAACCGTCGGAGTCGCGGTTAGGTCAAGCATCGGTGGTCGTTTCCGTTTCAACACCGTTTCAGAATCCGAACCAGACGGTCTATTCTCCTTTGGCTTCCTTGGAGAATAAGTAACCATCGTTAACTTCGGTGTAGCCGAACAAGAAGAAGGAGACGGCGTTTTAACCGAAGTCGGAGAGAAAATTCCCGGAGGTGAAAAGAAAACCGGAGATTCCGGAGGCATAATTACTAACCTCTTCATCTTGAAATCGTCGGAGTGTTTCTTAATCGGAATCTTAGAGAGTTGCATAAAAGAGAAATAAAGGATAAATAGGGTTGTTTGGTTATTCTTATAATTTCTTGTAGGTTACGTCAATGAAGAAGAAAGCAAGAAGCTTGTGAACAGCTGAAATAGTGGGCGGTTGGATTTTTATATATGACTAGGTTTTGGTCTATGGTCAACGACGATTATTTCTCTCTCTTTCATGCTAATTAACACCTTCATGACCAAGTCTCTCTCATTCTCTCTCTTGTAATTTAGTCACATTCACGTCGGTCACCAAATTACCCATTTTATTTTATTTTTATTATGGCTTTTATTCCATTTCCATAACAAAATTTATTACCGAGAATAGGTGATCCAGTGATGTATTCACTTTACAAATTCTCAGGCATCAGAGATCGAACTCCCTACATATAGTAGTATGAGTGGGATTTAAAAGTCACTAAACTAATTGACAAAAAAAACGAGATTTATTTAGATTACCTTATCTTATTATAATAGGTGTAGACAAAATAAAATTGATAAGTACCAAGAATTAGAGTACTAATAAAATTTGGTCCTCGTATCAAATTTGGTAAACTATGAATGTATTTAAACTCATTAGAATTTTAAAAGTTTTATTAATAATTAACTTCGAGGCAGAAACCATCAAGCTAATAAATCTGGTCAATGTTGATCTGTGGATATTAATTCACAATTAAATATTGAATAATTACCTTATGGTTCAACATTATTAATGGCATATTACTATTCAATAGACTCGAAGAAGAAGGAAATTGTATATCTTTCAAGAATAGCTATCCACTTGCAAGAGTTTAAGGTCTTTATTTAAATTATAATTGCCGAAAAAAATGTTTTACTCTATTGCAAAATTGCTTTATCATTATATTTTTTTGATGTTTTTTTAGAAAACTACTCCCAATTGTTTTCAAACGTCATACGAAAAAGTCAATTTTTAGACTTGGCAAATTATATAGTATTCATTTAAGGAAAGAAGAAAACTAAAGATATGAATTTAAGACAACAGACCATACGCAAATGTGTAAGTAGTAATAACGAATACGTAGATGGTTTAGGGTTGGGAAGTAATTGACTTTAAATTCGTCATCGGGTCATCTTATAAATCTTCGAGTAAGTAGGGATCGAATCCCCTATCTTCAATAGTAGAAGTGAAATTTAAAAGTCAGTATCTATTGAAAAAAAAATCGTCATTGGAACATAAATAACTTCCCTGGTAAGAATCACTTTCGTGTCTGCTTTTTTTGACTCAGGCAACAAACCAATTCTCATTAGGAGTTTCCTTATCAAACCTACTAAAAATATATATAGAGTATCAACACACATTTTACAGGAGCTATAATTTGACGTAACATTGACCTAGACTGTGTTAAGACAAGAAAAAAACATTCACAATACAAATGACATTACTCTTCACGGAAATACTGACGAAAATCAGTCTAAATTTTCATATTCTATTGACTATTGCAACCTAAATGTTTATATTTCCTTTGAATATTGAACATATGTTACGGATTAAATTTCTTTTAACTTGCAAGTTAATTTTTTTCAACAAGATCGACCCATCTATAATTTAGATTTTTTCAACCAAAATTCACCTTTTAAAATCCTTTTTAATTTTCTATTTGTAGTAGAAAAAAATAAACTTTGATCATAATGTATGAACAATTTTTTTTTTTTATCAACAGCAAATTGTATTGGACCGCAACTGGCCAGTGTAATAGCCAAATTTCTATATAATGTAGGCAGGAGAATTCGATTCTGACTTATGCAAATGCGTTGTCTTAAGTGGACTTATCATCTACCACTAAACTAGATGCCATTTGCAACAATTTAAATCTTATAATGTGAAATTCACAACTAATATTACACACCTATCTGAAATAAATTTTTGATTAAAAGAATCATAAATATTTAAATATTTAAATATTAAAAAGTATTTTCCAATGAATCAAAGTGTTACATATTTCAAATAAAGATATGTAAATGTGTTAAATTTAAAAGTTTATATATTTTTTTACTTATATTTGCATATGAGTCTTTATTAAATTCGACAAACGTATTAAATCCATCAGATCAGGAACTGAACATGATGTATAGACCACCTAACGTCAACCAGTAATATATATTCACCTAACCATAAGGACAATTTATAAAGTGATCAATACTTATAAGTTGTAACGGCCCAATCATAAGGGTTTTTCGTAATCGTATTTAGTTCTTCATTTAGGCTCATTTAACAATGATTGAAAGAATTACAAAGACTAACATATTAAATCATTTTAGAGGTATAGCGGCGAAGAAGCACGATCACGATCAAGTTCAAAATCTATGTCAAGCTAACAAATCCGAACACGTGGCATGTAACCAACAAAGCAAAGCCCACGCATGATGTACCGACTGTTCCTGATTCACCACGTTTATCATCCACGTGGCAATACAAGCAGAACAACTTCTGAACCAAATCGAAACAGTATATTAAGAGCAAGCTCCACTTAAAGTCTTCTTCGTATCATCATCAAGTTCGTTGTGTGGTCCTGTCTAATAGGGTTTTTATATACTTGTGTTGGAAGTAAACAGCCATGTCGTCTCAACAAGAGAAGAGACAGCTTGATGAGAGGGCTAAGAAAGGAGAGACTGTTGTACCAGGTGGTACTGGAGGCAAAAGCTTAGAAGCTCAACAGCATCTTGCTGAAGGTCTTTATCTCTCTCTCTCTTACTCTTATTTCATACTTACGTATGTCGTAAGTTATATATAGTAATGAGATTTATGTTCGTGGAATGTCCAATATATGAAGGGAGGAGCCGAGGAGGGCAAACTCGAAAGGAGCAATTAGGAACTGAAGGATATCAAGAGATGGGACGCAAAGGAGGTCTTAGCACTGGAGACAAGCCCTCTGAGGAACAAGAAGAATCTAAGAGCAAGACCTAGTCTTAGATCTGGTTTATGTATATCCTCGTGTTGTGTTTAGTTTTCTGTGTTATGTAAGTTGTTGTTTGGTTTACAGGATGATGATCATGACCATGTGTATGCTTTCGTCTACGTAAAGCTCTTGCTTTTAAGTTATGCGTGTTTCTTATCTCGTCTTAAAGAGTGAATGGATTCGTAAACAAATAGTTCAGTAAAAACGATAAGCTAAGTAAAATAATCCTAAGAACACATTTTTGTAAGTTTGAGAGTTTAAGAGTTTGTTAAGTTTTACTTCTCCTAAGAACACATTTTTCTACTCGATGAGTATGTTTTCGGTTTATTAGGAAAATGAAAATTTTCAATGTAAGATAATTGGTAAGACTAGACCGGTTTAGGTTAGACCGATTATCCGCGCTATTATAATACAAAATTGGTTTAATACCTAACCGGTTCGGAGAGATTTTCTGCAAAAATTTCTCCGTCGTCGTTCTCTAGTCCGAATTTTGTGGTTTATTAGTTGGAGCTACGGAAATTTTGTAAATTTCCACATTCAATCAGAAAAAGGAATCGAAAAAAAGAAACTTTCAACTTTTGTAGATAATATAGAGAGAAAGCAACTCGTTCCAAGTATCAGGCAATCCGGGAAGACACCAATGATAACAATCGGCGAAAGTTCTCGGATTCGATTTCTGCTCCGGAGTCGTGAGTTTCCAATTTCGTGAACCGTAAAAAGAAGTATGCCCATCTTTTCTGTACTCTGACATTTTTGTTATGTTGAGGAAATTTATTGGCACTCTTGTGGATTTTGTCGCATTCAGTGCGAGTTCGTAAAGCTTTCGATTTGTTCCGACATCTATTGGTCTTGACATGTTGAGTATTGGTTCTGTTTCTTTCTCGCATTTGCTTCCTTCATTGCCTCCCCAATCTGAACTCCTGTTGTAATTGAAAACAATCAGTTTCTGCAAATTGTTGATTTTGATGTGTCTGATCATTCAGTACCTTATATGAGTTGGTGACATGCTGCTGAAGAAGATAGATGTTCGATTTGGGTCAATGTTTTGTTCTAGCCAGTTTGTCCATGTCGATAACGCTTCTTTGTATGCGATATGGATTCCGATTTCATCATACTGTTCTGAGTCACCTTGATTGAAGGATCCTTGTTTTGTTCTTCAATGTAAAGATTACATCAAGATCTTAAACAGGATTGGCAAATTGAAATTAAAACTTTGGAACTTTTAGAGAGACTATTTATCACTTACAGAGTTTTGATCTTGGAATGTCTTATCCACCATAAATAGGTGTTGAAAACGAGGTAGTCTGCATCTTTCCAGTTCTCACCGTGCTTTGATATCGATTGTGGAATGATTACAGGTTCTGTCTTCCCATCTCTCTTGTCTGGAGGATCAACATTTGATTCGACCAAGAATGGTGCCCAGTAAAATGCTATGGTCGCATTGTACTCCTACATATTCAAAACAGTGGAGAAGTTAAGATTTGGAGTTCTTTTCTACTTGGATTATTACCTTTTTGTATATAATATGAGCGTTTAAGACCTCTACGTTGAGGATTAACATTTGTGCTGTGTATTTCAAGGTCTTTTTGCCTGAGGGAATGCCAGATTGGACCATACAAACCATGGATTGCCACTGATTATAATGTATTGAATCACCAATGAACATCAGTTTCTTTCCCCTGAGTTTCTCCAGCAGCAGATTTCCATCAAACCTTAAAACCCACAAAACTAAGTCTTTGTTTTTAGAAAAGGGTAAATCCAATTTGCTTCTCTTTGTTTTTAGAAAGCTGGAACTGACCTTGGCAAAGAACAGTCTCGAGGTTGCCATCTCCACTTCTGGTACTTAGAATCAAGCCTCCCATTTTTCGTACATGTCACCCACTCTGGAAGAAACTCACATTCATCTTCTGTGTATAGAGGATGTGTGACGTTATCAAGAACCCATTTTCCTGTAAAAACATCGCAGACTTCTAATGGCACCACATTAATCTTCTTGTCTTTGTCTTCTTTGCTTTGGTGTGGTTGACTCATGTGTTCTTGTAGGTCCTGAAACTGGCCAATCCTCAGCTTCTCATTGTACAGATAGAATCCAAAAAGGAACATAGGAAGAAGAATGACTGCAAAGTATAGCAGAGAAAGATAAGCTTTCCTTTCTCTACCATCATTTTGTTTCATCTCGTTTTGTTCTGTTTCTAGAGATGTGAGCAAACAGTTTTGACATTTTAGAAAAAATTAAGGCCACATTTTAACCAAATTTTTTTAGAACTATTGATTGTATTTTGGGTTTTGTGCAAAAAGATATTTGAAGTGGCGCTGATTGCAATTTAACTCTCATCCAAGTAATATAAATGCAAGTCAGTATTATCAATTCTAAAGTCAGTACTATTTAAGAGCAAGATCTAATCTTACATCTGGTTTAAGTATATCCATGTGTTGTGTTTAGTTTTCTGTGATTCGTAAACAACAAGTTAAGTAAAAACAATAAGCTTAAGTTAAATTATCTAAAGATGAGTTGAGAAGAAAAACAAAGAAAAAACTTTCTAAAAGAGAATAGTCAAATACAAAGAGAATGAAAATTTTCATAATCATTTGTTTTGGTAAGTAAACTGGTAAAGATTTGGTAAGACTTGACCGGTTTTGGTAGACCGATTATCCCGCGGTATCTTAAATACAAAATCGGTTTAACACCTAACCGGTTCGGAGAGAGTTTCTGCAAAATCTCTTCGTCACTTCCGGCAATTTTTGGCGTTTCGATGAAGTCGGAATCTTGTGGTTTATTAGTTGAGGCTACGGAAATTTTGTAAACTTTCACATTCAATCAGAAAAAGGAATCGAAAAAAGAAACCTTTTTAATTTTTGTAGATAATATAGAGAGAAAGTAACTCGTTCCAAGTATCAGGCAATCCGGGAAGACACCAATGATAACAATCGGCGAAAGTTCTCGGATCCAATTTCTGCTCCGATGTCATGAGTTTCCAGTTTCGTGAACCGTAAAAAGAGGTATGGGCATCTTTCCTGTACTCTGACATTTTCGTTATGTTGAGGAAATTTATTGGCACTTTTGTGGATTTTGTCGCATTCAGTGCGAGTTCGTAAAGCTTTCGATTTGTTCCGACATCTATTGGTCTTGACATGTTGAGTATTGGTTCTGTTTCTTTCTCGCATTTGCTTCCTTCATTGCCTCCCCAATCTGAACTCCTGTTGCAATTGAAAACAATCAGTTTCTGCAAATTGTTGATTTTGCTGTGTCTGATCATTAAGTACCTTATATGAGTTGGTGACATGCTGCTGAAGAATATGGATGTTCGATTTGGGTCAATGTTTTGTTCTAGCCAGTTTGTCCATGTTGATAACACTTGTTCGTATACGATATAGATTTCGATTTCATCATACTCTTCCGAGTCAGTTTGGTTGAAAGATCCTTGTTTTCTTCTTCAATGTAAAGATTATATCAAGGTTGTAAACAGGATTGGCAGATTGAAAGTTTGGAACTTTGGTAGAGAAACTATCTATCTATCACTTACAGAACTTTGATCTTCGAATGACTGGTCCACCATATATAGGTGTTGAAAACGAGGTAGTCTGCGTCTTTCCAGTTCTCACCGTGCTTCGATATGGACTGTGGAATGATTACTGGTTCCTTCTTCCCATCTCTCTTTTCTGGAGGATCAGCATTCGATTCGACCAAGAATGGTGCCCAGTAAAATGCTATGGTCGTATTGTACTCCTACATATTCAAAATAGTAGAGAAGGTCAGATTTGGAGTTCTTTTGCTTCTTGGATTATTTGTATATAAGATCAGTCAAGACCTCTATGTTGAGGATTGACATTTGAGCTGTGTGTTTCAAGGTCTTTTTGCCTGAAGGAATGGCAGATTGGACCATACAAACCATGGATTGCCACTGATTATAATGTATTGAATCACCAATGAACATCAGTTTCTTTCCCTTGAGTTTCTGTAGTAGCAGAGTTCCATCAAACCTGAACCCAAAAAATCAAGTTTATTGAGAAAAGATGAAAATGTAACTCAATTTTGCCTTCTCTTTGTTTAAAAAAAGCTGGAACTGACCTTGGCACAGAACAGTCTCGAGGTTGCCATCTCCATTTCTGGTACATAGAGTCGGGCCTGCCATTTCTCGTACATGTCACCCACTCTGAGAGAAACTCACATTCATCTTCTTTGTATAAAGGATGTGTGACGTTATCAAGAACCCATTTTCCTGTAAAAACATCGCAGACTTCTAATGATACCACATCAATCTTCTTGTCTTTGTCTTCTTTGCTTTGGTGTGGTTGATTCATGTGTTCTTGTAGGTCCTGAAACTGGCCAATCCTCAGCTTCTCGTTGTACAGATAGAATCCAAAAAGGAACAAAGGAAGAAGAATGACTGCAAAGTAGAGCAAAGAAACGTAAGCTTTCCTTTCTCTGCAATCATTTTGTTTCATCTCGTTATGTTCTGTTTCTGGAGATATGAGCAACCTTGTTTTGATAATTATAACTGTAGTTGGTTTATCAAAAAGTTCATAGATTCAACTAACTCGTCATATTTTTACAATCATGGAACTGATAATAGAAACCTACTAATTTTGTCATTTACTGTAATTATAATACATATCTATCCCTGCAAACTGTGTACTTTATTCAACAACTTTTTTGTCTTACATCACCAGCAGGGCCGTGCCTAGAGTTAGGGAGGCCTAAGACGAATTTTAGTAGGTACCCAAAAATTTATATATCTTGGGATACTAGGCAAATGATTTTTTTTTTGTTAATAAGCACGCCTCACAAGAATATTTTTTCTTTTCTGTAAAGATAAAAGAATACAAAATGTTTCATCTTTGAGAAATTATGTGTGTATAGAGTAACTCATTCCAAGTATCAGGGAGGCCAGGTAAGCACCAGTGGATGCAGTCAGCAAAATTGGCCGGATCTTTTTGTTGTTCAGGCGTCAGCAATTTGCCTTGCTTGATCGTGTAAACTGAAGTATGTGCATCTTTTCGATACTCTGACAAGGCAGTGATGTTGAGGAAATGAATTGGAACTTTGAGAGACTGTGTGACGTTTTGCACCGCCGAGAACAGTCTGTAGTCTGTCCCTACCTCTGAAAACAGCCTGTAGTCCGCCCCAGCGTTGAAAGACATGTTCGAGATCGGTGTTGTCTCTAAAGCACACTTTATACCATCAGGATTCTCCCAATCTAAGCTCCTATAACCAAAAAATGGATGGTTTTGGTCAAATAGTTAAATACCGAATTCTTTTTATTGAAATTTGATTCTAGCTTGTTAAATAGTCCAGTGTGATAGAGTTTGACTATAGATCGAATCTTGTCAATTAATTACTGTAAAAAAAAATGATTACTTGATGTGAAGAGGAGACATGCTCATGAAGAAAACAGTTGTACTTAAAGGATCAATGTTATGGTCCACCCAATCTCCAAATGTCCTCAACACTCTCTCGTACGCTATTGGCCGTCTGATCTCATCATACTCTGTATCACCATCATCGAACGATCCACGTCTAATTTCATCATAAAAAAAGTTTAATCCTCAATTTCATTACATATATACATGAATGTGTTTGTCTTAGTATATTACTACTTACAGAACTTTGATTGAGACTGTGTTCATCCACCAGATATAACTATTGAAGACAAGAAAGTCAACGCCTTTCCAGTTGACTCCATGTTTGTCAATTGACTCTGGCATTATTATACGATTCACTATACTGTGTTTTCTTGGATCGTCTGAATTTGATTCCACCAAAAATGG